>JAQQSV010006570.1:0-14241 GCA_028646515.1 Pseudochirops corinnae
TTTGATAGTATCTTGATTTCTCATGAAGTCATTTGCTTCCATTTGCTCCACTCTAATTTTGACAGAATTATTCTCTTCAGAATGCTTTTGAGATTCTTTTTCCATCTGGCAAAGTTGACTTTTTAAGGCATTCTTCTCCTCATTGGCTTTTTTGGGCCTCTTTTGTCATTTGAGTTAATCTGTTTTTTAGGGTGTTAATTTCTTCAGTCAGATTGCTGATTCTCTTTTCATGATTTTCTTGCAACATTCTTATTTCTCTTCCCAATTTTTCTTCCACTTCTCTCATTTGGTTTTCAAAATCCTTCTTCAGCTGATTTATGGCTTTTAGGCAGTTTTCATGTTTACTGGAAGCCCCTGGTGTGGGAGCTCTGGCTGTGCTGTCCTCCTGCAGCTTTCTGCCTTGGTCCTTCTTTTCTTCAAAGAAGGAATCTAGGGTTTGTTTGCTGTTCTTACCCTGCTTCTTATGCTTATTCTTATTCATGGTTGGTCAGGCTGTGATTTTTTTTTTAAGTCTCTGTGGAGCTCTGCTTCCAGAGGAGATAGCTCTGTCCCAAATCGCTGGGGTCCTTCCAGCTGCTGTAACTCTCAGGGAGGTGCTGGGCCCCTCCTCCACTTCCGGCTGACTGAATAAAGATGGACCACAGGACCAAAGCCCAAGGCCGTGATCCGGATCCAGGAGGCTCAACGCGAGAGCGCTTGGCCTGTGAACAATTGCTTAGTCCCCCTGCAGTTTGCAGCCGTGGGTGTGGAAGCTGCAATGTGGAGGCGAGTGCAAAACCTCCACCTTTTCGGTTCTCAGCCCTCTAGGCAGTTTGGCTGGACTGCTTTTCTCTCACCACCTCACAAGTCCCACTGACCTAGTTCTGGATCCTGCTGCAGCTGCCGCAATCCTCTCATCCAAAGCTCAAGTCTGGGGCTTGGCTCCTTGCATTCAGCCACCCCCTGGGACACAGCTGAGGTTTCAGGCCAGGCTGGTTTTGGTTCGCAGTGCTGATATGGTTCCTCGTAGCCGAGCTTACTTTAGTGGAAAGTATATTTGTGTGCGTTTTGGAGTTCTAGGATTAGTTTAGAGTCATATTTTATGGGTATTTTGGGGTGGCTATGTGAGAGCTGCGATATGTTGCTGCTCTTATGCCGCCATCTTGGCTCCTCCTGTTTCACTCATTGTATACACATATGTCTAGTGTCTAACACAGTGCCTGGAACATATTACAGCTTGATACATGCTTTTTGATTGATCAGATTGATCCATATTCTTTTCAGAAATGATTAGGTGCCTTATATTTTTATGGGTTTGCTAATGAGTCTAAGATCTTGTGGCAGTAATTTTGAATTGATTTGTTATGTTGAAATTGAGCCATAAATTTCCCCTGATACTCCATGTGCTATTTGTGAAGCATTAAACACCTTTCTCTTGAGAAAAAAACTATAATTTTATTTGACTTGGGAGTAATCTATTAGGTAGACTGCTAGCTATTGCTGAGGAATCTCATCAATTTAAAAAAGGTGTGGTCCTAAACAGATTTGTGGGTTTTTCCACCTTCTTAAGAGTTTCTGGTAGTCAGATAATTAGTGGAAAACTTTAGGGAGTCCTGTTAACACGTATCTTAAATCCTTACAAGAATTTGCCTTCTTTTCCAGTTGGATGAAATCTTCTCCCCCAATTTCAAAATTGTAATCCTACCCCCTCAAATCCACTTGCTCATTCTGGAAGATATGAAAATATGTCACCTGATCAATTAGAATTTACAATATACGAGATAGGAGAGGATAATAAAAACATAGAAAGGCAAAAAATTATTAAATATGGAGAACTTTAAAGTTTTCAAATCACTTCATTTACATACACACACACACAGATGCACATAATCTCAATAGATTCTCAAAATAACCCCATGAGTATCAGAATATGGTTCCTATTTTAGATGATGAATTTAAGGGACTTGATCAAAGTAAATCCACTGATAAATATTGGAGCCAAATCTAAAATCAGGCTATCTGGATCCCAACTAGGTGTCCTTCCCATTACAATATATGCTACAATACACTTACAATGTAAGTGGTGAGAATGATCTAGTAAAAAAAAAAAAAAGGCTATGATTTGGAGATTTTTTTTCCCAGTTGGTTAAGAAAAAAATCCTTAAACCACCAAAAAACTGTAGGATATTTTACCCTAGACCTGTGGTTCTCAACCTTCTTAATGCCATCACCCTTTAATACTTGTGTGTGGGCATATCTGCATGTGGACGGACCCACCTGGTGATGGATACAGGAGTGGTGTCTCAGTTCCTAAGACCATCGCAAATATGTGTTTTCCGATGGTCTTAGGTGACCCCTGTGACTCCTGTGAAAGTGTCATTCGACCCCCAAGGGGTTGCGACTCACACTTGAGAACCACTGCCCTAGACCTTTACGACCCTAGTCACAGCTGATAGCAAATGGCAATAAGTTTAGTAAGCAGATTATTCAGTGAGAAATGCCTTAGAACAGAAGAGTTACATATGTCTGTCCAAATTGATATCTCCTCTTCTTCATTTTCTGACATAAGCTGCTTGACTAAGGGATAAAGGAAATAAGCTATTTAGAATACTTATCTTAACACTATTTTTCTTCTAAGGACCTTCTCTTCGTTGGATATGTGAAAGCAATTGCCAAAGAATATAAATTTCCTACAGCCCCCATTTCATAAGAGAAGAGATAAGTACCCTATTACTTTACTACTCAAAGTTGCCATCAGTGGATGGCAAGCACAAACCCTCAGTTTCAGTTTATTATCACTGAGTGAGCTCCAGGATTCAGTGGTTTCTGGCTCTATTTTTGCACAAACATGAATGCACAACATTATAACACACATATTACGTGAAAATATGCCCTATCTTTCTGCTTATGTCGTAATAAGCCATTTAAAGAAAAATTGGATTTCACTATTTTACCTAAGTTGGAAGATCAGTAGCCACTTGCTAATAAGCATGGAAAAATCTTCTCTGTTTTTCTAACCTAGGCTGGTTTGCCCCGTCTTAGTCAGCCTCATAGCCCTATGCTGTCAAGGGCTCATGACATTTGTGCCTTACTTCATGTAGACACAGTTACTTAAAGTGGTAACCATTAAGGGGAAAAAAAAAAAAAACCTTTGACTAAAGAGTTGCTCCTATACAATATGAATTGCCTAATCTCATAGTTGGAAGTGAGCTGAGAGGCTATCCATCCAGTCCAACCTATACCTGAACGAGAATTTTATCCACATTACAACTGACAAGTTGTGAAGCAGTCTTTGTTAGAATGATAAGAGGTTGGGAAGAAGGGTAGCTTACTACTTCCTAAGGCAGGCAATTCTACTACTGGAAAGCTCTAATTCAGTGGTTCCACAACTTTCTCTGTGTATGTTTTACATTAGTGTCCCAGTATTTTTTAACAATTTCATTTATTAAGCATTTAGGTTCAAACAACATAATAAGTATTTTTGTCCTAACAACTTAGTAGCTATTTGAAAAAAATACACATGAATTGAAAGCAAAAAATGATAGCTCGTGACTGTAGGGCATTGCATCACTTCTCAAACCTTGGAATAAGATGAGACACTGTCATCTTCATTTCCTGTTTCACATTGATTTTCTCACAATACTTGCTTTTTATCACACAAACTTCAGGGGGGAAAACAGTCTTCTAAGAATATACCATCTCAAATGGGAAAGTTCAAGAAACTACTGGTAGAGCTGGAAGTATATTTCCAAAAGCATATCTCAAACATTTGAGAAGGTCATCAAAAATAATGTAGGGCTAACAAATGCTGAAATGTGAACTATATTTTCCTAACAGTTTTGTGGTATCCAACCAATATCAAGTACTTCTGTATCTTCCTCAAAATCTTAAAATATCCTGATTTAAATTTTTAGGGGAAAAAATATTCCTCATCATAATGCTAGTATTTCTTTTTTAGTATTGACTATTATTCCTAGTTCTTCCTCCTAGGTCCAAACAAATGCTTCTCTTTTTTGAAGGTGTAGCAGTTTTTGTCAGTGATTAGGTTCAACTTTCCAGGATATGATTTTTTATATTAGAGTTGGAGTTCCTTTGCTTTTTGGAAGTTCTACTTCCATTATCATATTGGATTACTCATAAATATGTAGCATAATTTATTCTGGTTATCCTAATTACTTCAAATTGATATTCCTCAATCATTAATGGCCTTTATTCATGATTGCTTGCATAAATCATTTGCTTAATGATGAAATTTAACTACTTTGTGTCTTTGAGTTGGAAGTATGGATTTATTTTTTTTAATGGAGCATTGTGTAGATTAAATCAATCATTGCTATGTTGCCTGCATTCAAAGGTTCTGGGAAGACTTTTTTTTTTCATCCTTCCCTGAAATAGATTAACAATATGCAAGGTTATTTTTTTTTAATTTGGCATGATTTTTTTTTTTAAGATCAATGATCTTTAAGTTTTCTCTACATTCTATCTTCAAGGTCAGTCACTTTGGCTCATTTGGAATTCATGTGTCATTTTATATTAGATGCTTTTATGTCTCTTTTGTCAAGTTGTCTTCCATTTTTGTACTTATATGTCTGTCTCTCATCTTTTTTTCAGAACCTGGACAACTCTAGCTAGAACTCCCATAGTGTTTCCTATTTATTCTAATAATGTTTCTCTTAGATTATGTGTTGATAGCAATGGTTTCCAAATTATTCTTATTTCTAATGTCTTTTTCCCCCTAGTTGAATTGCTTCTTCCAAATTTTCTGGCCTTCTTTGTTACTATTCTATAGTATTTGAGAAACCCTTTCATCAATAATTTGTATATCATTTTCCTTTATAGTATAATACTTCATTGTCTCCTTTGGCTTTTTTTCCCTTTTGATCTTGTGTTACTGTCTCTGGTTGTGAGATAAAATTGTTTTCAATCTTTCATCTTTAGAATTTTGGTTTTTAAACTTTTCTCTTGTATTCTAAATGGTTTATCCCTGGTTTTCCTCTTTGGTTCTTGGTTTCTTCCCCCTCTACTGCTTCAGAGAGTCCCTTCTTGTGCATTCTCACCCAAGGATAGGGGGAAAAAAATATTTCAACTGGGTTTCTACTGTCTAGGCAGCTCTGCAACTCTCTTTGTCTTACACATCACGATAACCCCTAAACAGTTGCTCTCTCTTTCAGAATTAGTGTCTGCTTCTCTCTTATAAGAAAAATCTAGCTCTAGGCTGGGTCATTGCAATGAGGGGGACTTGGCTAAAATGTCCTAAGACAAAAGGCTATTGGGATTATTTTACTTGCCACAATCAAGAATGTAGCCTAAATTGGACAGTGCTGATGCCTAGTGGGAGCTTTAATTAGTTTAACTTATCTTATCATATCTTCTTATTTTATGGATTCAACATTAGTTATCCTGAGGTCTTAATTTGAAGTGATTTTTGGGAAACACCCTGGCCTCTTGCTGATCATGTGACACATTTAGCTTGGATTTTTAAATGGAAGAATGGCTGATTTGGAAAGGTATCAGGGAACATTGAAAAAGAGCTGGCTTTGAAGTCAAAGGACATGGATTACAAAGCCAAATCAGCTACTTAATACCTTTGTTACCTGGGGAAAGTTCCTTAACCTCTCTTGGCCTCAGCTCCCCCATCCATAAAGTTATAGGTTGGACAGGATTGTCTCTAAAGTTTCTTTGAACTGTAAGCCAGATAAGAACTATGTTAGTCAACTAAAAAAAAAAAAAAACAAAATTTGCCTCTGCTTATTTTTAATATATAGAGATTTAAACAACATGATTACCTAACTCTAAAAAGACAAATTATTTTAAACATGGAAAATAATTATTTACTTTATTTTTTAAAAGTAAATCTTGGGTGTGGCTTGGTGGCACAGTGAATAGTGCACTGACCTGGAAGTCGGGAGGACCTGAATTCAAATCTGACCTTGGACACTCAATACTTACTAGCCATGTGATGTTGGGCAAGTCACTTAACCCCAATTGCCCTCCCCAAAAATAAATAAATAAATAAATGAAAGTAAATCTTCTAGAAAGTTAGCAGTAGAATATGATTAGGGCAGCAATTCTCAACCTGTGGGTCATGATCCCTTTGGGGGTCGAATGACCCTTTCACAGAGTTCACAGGGGTCGCCTAAGACCATCAGTAAACACATATTTCCCTGGTCTTAGGAATTGAGACACTGCTCCTCTCCATCTCCAGGTCAGTCTGCCCACATGCAGATATGCCCACATACAAACATTAAAGGGTTGCAGCATTAGTAAGGTTGAGAACCACTGCATTAGGAGATGGTGAGTTTATTATTCACAAAATCACAATGATATTTGATAATTTTGTATTATGATTCATTGTAGGAAATAAATTGTAGAGTGCATTTTTTCCAATAATGGGAAATTATGTAAAGCAGTATTCTCAATCTTCTTTCCAAGTAAATCACTTTTGTCTTTCATTTACCTATGTGAGCAAACCCAAGATAGTAGAGAATTAGGAAGCAATTCAGCTGAGCTCCCTACATTATAAATCTACAAAATGCACCATACTGAATGTGGGGAAACCCAGAAAAACTCAGAATGAGTCAATCCTTTGTCACATTCAAGTAGACATATAGAGACAGATCTGTTGTTACTGGAAACTTAATCAGGGTAAGATCCTGCCATGCAAGAAACACTTACAAACCCAGGGGGAGGTTGTACACCAGCACAAGGAGTAATCCTAAACCCATACTGAACCACTTCCAGACCCAAACCAAGACACTACATTGGGGGCAAGTGAGAATTTTCTGCTTTGTTGCTCACTACCTCATTCTGGGTCACAGATCCAGGGCAGACTGTGAAAGAGACCTCTACATAGATCTCATGTGTGTTGCAAGGAAGGAGAAAGCTCACAATTAGGCAACAGTGGTTTCACTCAGATCAGGGAAATAGAATAAGTTCTCAGTTCTAGCATCTAACCCACACTTCATAGAAACAACCAGGACAGGAATCCTGGGCCAAAGGAGACCCAGAAGTTGTGCCACTTGCAAACAGCAGAACTTCCTAGGTGTCTGATAGGGTCTGAATTCAGAAGATTTTACCTAGGTTGGGAACTTTCAGAGCTCAGAATAGCAGAGTGCCAATCAGACTTTGCCCTATATCAGACCACTCTAGGCATATTGAAAGCTTGCAATTTCCAAGTCTGTCCCTGAGATCCAACACAAAATAACCCTAAGAAAGCAGCAACAAGACCAGCCTAGATCTAACTACCAGAAGTGGGCAATGCACAGGACTAACAGGGAAATAAGCAGGAAGAATGAGCAAACAAAAAGGGATCACACCATAATGAGCTATTGTGGTGGCAAGGGCAGTCAAGGCACAAACACAGAAGAAGACAATGTCTCCAAAATATCTACAAGCAATATCTCAGAGAAAAACACAGGTGGGCACAAACTGAACTAGAATTTCTGTGAGAGATGAGCAAGAGTTTTTAAAAAAGAATTAATTTTTAAATGAATGAAAAGAGTATTTGAGAAGGAAATTAGAGTTATAGAAGAAAGATTGAAAGGGAATTAACAACTTAGCACCAGAAATACTAAACTTTGCCCAAGGAATACACTCTATGACAGATACAATGGACTAAATAGAAGGCAATGACTCCATAAGACAACAAGAATTGTTTTAACAAAGTCAAAAGGTTGAAAATCAAAGAAAATGTAAGGTATCTCACATCTAAAATAAGTGACCTGGAAAAGAGATCAAAGAGGAGGAAATTTAGTAACATTAGTCTATCTGTATGTCATACTCCTCAAATGAACCTTGGCATCATATTTCAAGAAATCTTAGATGAAAATGTCCCAGTTCTCTCCCAAGAGGGCAAAGTGGAAACAGGAAGAATCCATTGGTTACTTCCTAACAGAAACCCCAATGTAAAACTTTGCAGAAACTGTATAGCTAACATCCAGAGTTTCCATGTCAAAGAAGAAAAAAATGCTTCAGGCTTGCAGAAAAAAAAAAAATTCAAGTATTAAGGAACTGATTAGGATCACATACAATTCAGTAGCTACTTCTACAAAGAAAGTGAAAATTTAGAATATGATATTCTAGAAGGCAAAATATAATTGATTTACAACCAAGAATAATTTGCCCAGAAAAAGGGAGCATAATTCTTTGGGGTTGGTGTGGGAGAAGAGAAATGAATCTTTAATGAAATGGAGGGCTTCCAGGGGCCGAGTCAAGATGTCAGCATAGAAGCCAGAAAACTCTGTGGCTCCCTGCATAACCACCTCAGATACTTATAAAATAGGAGTCTAAAGAAATTTTAGAGTTCCAGAAGCCACAAAATGTCTAGAGAAAAAAAGATCTCACAGAAAGCAGCATAGCAGATGAAGAGGAAGGTTCATTGCAGTAAGCTGGTAGCAGAGCCCAGCACAACCTGAGCCAAGGTTTAGCACAAGGGCAGCCAGGACCAGCTGAGGCTGGAGCATTCAGGAGAGTGGATCACCAGCAGCTATGGTGGTTTTCAGAATTATCAACACACAAATGCCAAAGACAAAGTAAAAGGTCAGCGGAACTCAGCTGGAGTTGGGGGGGAAGGAGGAGTGGGTCTGGCCCTCTTTCCCAAAAGCCAGAAGTGGCAAAAGTGGATACCCTGCAGCCCTTTCCATGTGGCTGCTTCAGAGCTCCCAGCTTGCAGATTGTAAGGGGGGCCAAATGACCATTCATAGTAACCTGACTGGATCTGGATTGTGGTCTTGGGTGATGATCCTGAGGTGTGTGACCAGTAAACCAAACCTGATGGGGGCTGCAAAGACAGCAGCCTCCTAATAGCTCTGGCAGCTGTGAAAACCCCAGTGATTTGGGACAAAGATCTCCCCTCTGGAAGCAGAGTTCTACTGTTGCAAAGAGATCAAAAGTCAAGTAATCTACTGGCAACAGGAGCAAGCAAAGGAAGAAAAGAAAGCACAGCCATCCAACTTTAGATTCCCTTTTTGGGGACAAAAAGATCTAAACATGGAACATGAGGAAGACAACACAGTCAGAACTCCCACCCCCAAAACTTCCAAGAAAAATATAAATTGGTAACAGACAATGAAGGAGTTCAAGAATGATTTTGAAAATCAAATAAGAGAAGTGGAGGAAAAATTGGGAAGAGAAGTAAGAATGATGCAAGAAAATCATGAACAGAGAGTCAACAACGTGACTGAAGAAAATAACACCTTAAAAAAATAGAGTGACTCAAATGGCAAAAGAGACTCAAAAAGCCAGTGAGACGAAGAATGCCTTCAAAAGCCAAATTGGTCAGATGGAAAAAGATCATGAGTAGTTGACAAATCAAATTGGAATGGTCAAAATATCTTTGGAAAGCATGAGCAAAACACTTATTCATTATCCAATGATACTACTGTCATTTGGTACTATGGAAAGAACACTGAATTTAGAATCAGGAGTCCTGGGTTTTAGTTACACTTCTGCCACTCACTGCATCTATGATTATCTAAAAAATAATTTCTCTCTTCGAACTTCAATTTCCTTGACCTTAATATCAGGACAATTGTGTCTGCCATGCCAAACAGGATCACAATGAGGAAAATTCTTTGTCAGGCACCGTGTAAATATCAACAATTGTTATAACTGTGGATTTGGAGGCTGAATATCTAGTTTGGCTGTTTGATTTTTCCATTTTAACTGCAAAGTACTACATAAATGAGTTAGCATAATTGATGTCTTAGTTATAGTAGATCTCTTAAAGAGGATAAATGTGTCTGACTGCCACTATGGTCTCTGAACATTAGCAATAACCTTTTTTGTGAGATTTAGGAAGTTCTTAGGTTATTGAGTGTCATGCATAATGAAGATGGGTATAAATAGCAGCTTCATTTTTAAATCCCCAAGCCCTTGGCAAATAGAACAAATAAGACACTGGGAAGGAATCAGTCTTCAGGATAGAATCCTTTTGGCACTGTGACTTATTGGCAATACATTCTAACTATGGTATGCTAATTTAGCCATCACTGGTACTAAATATAATGGAGTCTTACTGGAGGGAAATCTGTACAAAATACTGAGTAGTACAAAAGATATGATCATTTCCTCAATAAAGATTCAGTTGCTGGAATAGCTTGTGCCTTGTGGATATGGTTTGCACTGACATCTTTCCCATATGTTTCATTACCTTTTGTTCATTCTTACAATTCATTCATTGCTTTGACATGGAAATATAAATGGCATTACTGACAGTATTACTTAGCCTTTTTATACGAGTAGCTTAAATCTGCTAAGCATTTTCTATGTGTATAAATGGAGGAATTACTGGTTCCAATTCAGAACAGGCTTTTTTGAGACCCAGACTATATAGGATTTGGGATTGTAATTATAATACTTAGCTTTAATAGATGCTTTCCCATTTTGGTCACAGGGCAATGTGATAAATATTGTACTAGTGTCAATTATCTGTACCCACAGAAAAGAATGATGGAAAACAGAGATAGAATATTCTTTGGTGAGAGAGGCTTTTGTACCAATTCCTTCCTCTCTCTTTTTTTTTGTTATATCTCAAATGTTGCTTTCATAGTTCCAAATAAATATAATTAAAAGACTTCCACCACTACCTAAATAGATGTCACTGTCAAATTTTTTTTTTCCTTTTAGGAATTTCTAAATTATTCTTTCTTAAATTCTATCCTTCTTCTAGAAACAAAAAAATACTGTCTATATCACAATAAGTAGTCCTTTTTCTGTGAAGCCATATTTCCCGTTCATATGATGATTCAATTGAGTTTGTTATTTTTCTCTCAAAAGTCAATCTTCAATCAGTTTATTCAACTCAGTCTCCCTCAATGCCCTAAGATACAGGAACATCCTAGCAGATTTATTTATATTGCTATCTCAAACTCAAGAAGCACAAAACAACTCATTACTTTTGCCTCCAAATACACCCCCCCCCTTTCCTAATATTCCTATTTCAGTCAAATATTCTATTTTTCTTCCACTCACCAGATTTCACATCACTATCATTCTTCACTCTTCCTCAGCCCATCTTTCCAATCGCTTGTAAAGTCACTTTGGTTCTACCTTCACAAAACCTCTTGCATCTATCCCACTCATTCTTTTTACTGGACTGCTATATTGGTTCATGGTCTCATCAAATCTCTCCATTTTTTGCAGTAATCCTCAAATTGTTCCTGAATCCAGGCTCTTTTTTTCCCCTTTCCATCTTCAAATTTCTCACTAATGTGATTTTCCAAATACAGAAGCCCAACCTTCTCTCTTTCCATTCCCTAATCTCCTGTGTTTTTCCAGTGTGTCTAGGAAAAATACAAACCTCTCTGCCCTTCATATCCTAGGACCAACATATCTTACAAGATTGACTTTATTCTTCATTTTGTTCTTTTTGCTCTAGCCAAAGTGGCCCTTCCTCTCTCCTTGCCCCTCCTCACTCATGCATAAAATTCTATCTTCCCTTTCTTACCTTTGCACAGAATTTTTTTTCTCTTATGCCTGAAATCCACTCTTTCCCTCCCTCCACTTCTTAGAATCTCTAGTTGCTTTCAAATTTCAAATCAAACATCTCTTAGATTAAGCCTTTCCTGATCTCTACCTCCCCAAATTATTCATGCATTCCCCTATTATCTGTTTTCTTAATGTATTTTATCTTTATAGTTGATTTTCTTGAGAGAATGCAAGTTCCTTAAATCAATGACTTTTATTTTTGTATTAGTACCTGTGGCACCTAGCACAATAAATGACAAATAGTACTGTTTAGTGATTGACTGAGTGTCTATCTGTCTGACGAGATACAGATCTATGCATGGCCAAATGAGGGATACTTAATACCAGTGTCTCTCATGGTGTGTCCTATAACAAATGGATAATGGAAAAGTAAAAAATTCTTCTTCCAAGAAATTTGAGAGGTGTGCTGCTTTGGTTTTAATTTTCTCTTCATAATGATCCTGGATGGCTCCTGCAGAATAAACATCCAGAAATTGATTAGCACAATTGATCTCTTATTGAGTCCACAATATCTGCCCCCAAGAAATCACCATGCTCATCATACCCTGGACACTAGTGACCAGTCTGACCAGTTCTTGAATTGGTCAGAAGACAGGACTTCAATCCTAGGATGACTACTTGTTAGTTGTGTAATTCATTTTAATTTTTTGAACTTTAGTTTCTTAATTTATAAAATGAGAATCAAAGATTAGTCAAAATTTCATTGGAGTTTGCAGTCAGAAGACCTGGTTATGATTCCCAATTCTGAATTTGTTTGAAATTAACAATTAAAATATTTTCATATAAATTATAACTTTGTTACACCAAGTAATCTTGTTTGGTTGCACTATATATTGTATATGAGGAATAATAAGAAATTAATCTAGAAAAGTAAGTTGTGGAGGTGGAGCCAAGATGGTGGCATAAAAGCAGGAGAACTCTGTGGCTCCCACCATAACTACCTTAAATATCTATAAAATATGAGTCTAAACAAATTTTAGAGCCCCAGAACTCATAAAACAACAGAGAAACAAGGATCCCCCTGAAGGCAGCCTGGCAGATAGACAGAAAGAGCTCATCGCAGAGCACAGGGAGCAGAGCCCAGGCCCATGTGGTTTTAGACCCAGGCCATCCAGGAGAAGCCCAGGTTGGAGCTTTCAGGAGAGTGGATCACCAGCAGCTGTGGAGGTTTCCAGAATTACCAACCCATCAGAGCCAAGGACAAAGGGAAAAGGTCAGTGGAACTTGGCTACATTTCAGGGAGAGGGTCCAGCAAACTGCTTCCAGAGGTAGAAGCAGTTTGAAGTGGAGGCCCTGCCACCAATTCCACATGGCTGCTTCAGAGCTCACAGCCTGCAGATTGCAGGTGGGCCAACCAACCATTCAAAGGCTAAGGGCTCTTGCCTTAACTGCCTGGATCTGGATAGAAGTCTTGGGTGGTGTTCCTGAGATGTGTTTTCAGTGAGCCAAAGCAGGTGGGAGCTACAGAGACTACAGCCTCCTAACAGCTCCAGCACCCATGAAAACCCCAGAAATTTGGTAGAGAAATCTACCCTCTGAAAGCAGAGTTCTAGTTAGCCTAAAAGTCTAGTAACTGACTGGAAATGTGAGCAGGGAAAGGAAGCAAAGAAAGATCAGCAATCCACTTTTAGATTCCTTTTTTGGGGACAAAAAGGACCAAAGCATAGAACTGGAGGAAGACAACACAGTCAGAACTCCTGCACCAAAAGCTTCCAAGAAAAATGTAGACTTATTACAAGCCATAGAGGAGCTTTAGAAGTATTTTGAAAACCAAAGAAGAGAAGCAGAGGAAAAATTGGGGAGAGAAATGAGAATGATTCAAGAAAATCATGATGAGAGAGTCAACAACCTTACTGAAGAAAATAACACCTTAAAAAACAGACTAACTCAAATAGCAAAAGAGGCCCAAAAAGCCAATGAGGAGAAGAATGCCTTAAAAAGTCAAATTTGCCAGACGGAAAGCGAATTTCAAAAGCTTTCTGAAGAGAATAATTCCTTCAAAATTAGAGTGGAGCAAATGGAAGCAAATGACTTTATGAAAAATCAAGATAATATTAAACAGATCCAAACAAATTAAAAAAATAGATGACAATATGAAGTATCTCCCTGAAAAAAACCACTGACCTGGAAAATAAATCCAGGAGAGGCAATTTAAAAATTATTGGACTACCTGAAACCATGATCAAAAAAAGAACCTAGAAAACATCCTTCAAGAAATTCTCAAGGAAAATTGCCCAATTTTAGAACCAGAGGGCAAAATAGAAATTGAAAGAATTCATCAATAACCTCTTGTAAAAGATCCCAAAAAGAAAACTCCTAGGAATATTATAGGCAGGTTCTGGAGGTCCAAGATCAAGGAGAAAATATTACAAGCTGCCAAGAAGAAACAATTTGAATACTGTGGAAACACAATCAGGATAACCCATTGTATGTAGCAGGATGTAGCAACTTCTACATTAAGGGATCGAAGGGACAGGAATATGATATTCCAGAGATTAAAGGAGCTAGGATCAAAACCAAGAACCACCTACCCAGTAATACTGAGTATAATGTTTCAGATGAAGATATGGTCATTCAATGAGCTGGAGGACTTTCAAGCATTCTTGAGGGAAAAACCAGAAATGAATAGAAAATTTGACATTCAAACACAAGAAGCATGAGAAGGTAAACATGGAAAAGAAACTATAAGGAAATTATCAAAGTTGAACTATTTACATGCCAACATGGAAAAATAATAAATGTTAACTCATGAAACTTTTCTAAATATGAGGATAT
>JAQQSV010006571.1:0-14241 GCA_028646515.1 Pseudochirops corinnae
GAGGTAATAAAAACAATATTACCCCCATATTAGAAATAAGAAAAGTGAGAGTCAAATAGGTTCATTGATTTCCATAAATTCGTACATATGGTAAGTAGCACAGCTTGATTCTGAACTCACGTCTCCTAACTTTTAAGTACAGCCCTGTATACTCAACTGGGCAGCTAGGTGACTCAGTGTGGCCTCTGACACTTACTAGCTGTGTAACCCTGGACAAGTCAGTTAAGCATGTTTGTTTCTGTTCCTTGTCTATAAAATGAACTGGAGAAGGAAACTGCAAACAACTCCACTATCTTTGCCAAGAAAACTCTAAATGGGGTCACAAGAGAGTTGGACGTTACATTTATCAACTTGGAAACTTTGGAGTACACTATTAATTTCATTGAAAAAAAGTAAACCAAAATCAAAAGAAAAGCATTTCTTGATAATTATTTTATAGGCATTTTTGCAATATTTTACTTTATCACATCAATAGCAGTCATGGAGAAAATGGCATTCTTTTCTTCAACTTGAAATATTAGAAACACTTGTTATGTCACTTTCTGGGACATTATTTCTCCAAGCTGTTCATAGGCTGGCTGAGCAAGAGCTCTTTCAATATTCTCAGGGTAAAACTAAACTTAATTTCACAAAGAATTTGAATTTCTGGTTGAAGCTAACAATTTCTATTCAGCGAAGCTTATAGTTATCCCATAATGTTCCCTTTCTTAGGCCATGCTAAAGCCACAAAGACAGTAGCTTATGTGTTGAAAGATGTCTTTATTTATACAAGTTTGAGAATTCCTTCAACTCAATTCATGATATGAAGGAGTTTACTTTTTATGGCAAACTTTTAGGCCTTCCTTTTTCTTCTATCACTATTTCTCAGCTGGGAATTAAGGCTGAGTCCAGTTCTCACCCATATTCCAGATTTGTGAGATACATAATGATGGCCCAACTGGAATTACGCTATGTATAGTACAATATAATCTGGGTAATTTGGGAAATAATTTCTATGAATGGAGCCTAACTGTTCGTGTGAGCACTCAGAATGCTTCTAATAATAGATTTCAGTTTTAAAACTCTTTTGGGTTACAAATGTTACCGTACCTGTTGTACAGTAGGACCATAGTGAATATTATACAAGGATTACAAATAGTAAGGCCATCACCATTCAGAAACCCCTCTTTGCGACAATGCTAGGCCTTTGTGTACAAGTTAAAAATCTTGTCAGCTGAGCCCTTTAACATTCTAGAAACTAGATGAAAATGAGGGGTAAGCATCCTAGGAGCTTGTGAAATAACATCCCCATATTTGTTATATTCCTTGCTTCCCCGCTCCTTTCTTTTAACACATCTTCATTGAAATAATGTCTTTCTCATAACTCATATTTGCTTCCTGTCAATCCAGTAGCAACCCCTTCCTGGATTTGAACTGCCATCCCTATCATTGTTCCCACTCATGAAAGGAGATAAGGGTTTTAACAAATTGATTCTTCTGGTAATGACATGTATTACAGACCTCTGGAAAGGATGCGACAAGTGATCAGAGGGAAAATAAATAAGCAAAACGCAAAGAGTTTTTGAAAATGGTTCCTGGTGCTGCTACATTTCTATGTCTCTAGAAGAGTTTTTGAATTGTACTATTTTCTGGTTTACAGACTTTATCAGAGTAGCATCTGTGACAGCACAGTATATCATATCAAACTGAGAATAGTTTGAAAATCCATTTTGTTTCCGATCATTTGTAAATATTTCTCTTGATAAAGAATACCTTTTAGAAGCCACAAATTTTAATATGCCATCATATTCTAATATACAAATTCTCAAATGAATAAGCATGTAATATTGCTTCAGTAAGTAAATGTTGCAGCATTTTCAATGGCTCAGTTTGAGACAAACTTGTTTAGCTTTAAAAAAAAAAATCTCTGTCTAAAGTTAAACTTATGTAATTTCCAATATATGTGTATGACTTAAATCATTTCATTTTCTTGTTCCAGTCAGAGACATAGCTTGTCGCAGGAATAATGAATTCATTCATTTCCTAATTCAACAACATTCTCTAATTCATTTCCCAAGTATAATGAATTTATTCAACTCATGCATTTACTAATTTAATTTACTTAGTGCAATAAACGTGCAATGTTTAAAAATAATAATAAAAATAGCCCAGAAACCATTTACTTCCTGTCACTCCAAACAGGTCCTTATCTTCTCTCAGAATCTTTGTTGTTATTGTCATCATTGTGGTGGTGGTGATGTGTTTTGCTGCATGGCAAGTACATTCATTAATTGATCCATGTGTACATTCATTTATCGTTGGTGTTTAACACTGTGTCTTTGTAACTGTTTGCGCTGCTAGCTGCTACACTGAAGCAACCTTGCTGTTCTCAAGGCAGTCCACCCTTGATGATTTAGATGGACGAGAAACTATTCCTAAAACAAGTGAGCGGGCCCGACCTAGGCTTCGTAAAATGTACAGCATGGATATGTCCTCTTCATCAGCTGACAGTGGCAGTTTAGCATCAAGGTGCTTAACTTGTGCATGCTTCCTTCAGTCATTTTACAACCCTACTCCTCCTCACCTTCCCTTATTGAGGTCTTTGCTCTCATGTGTGGATGTTGTTTTGTTTTGTTTTGTTTTAAATTGCACATTCAACAAAAACAGGCAGCATCTTTTCTGGGCCTAATATTAGTAGTTCTCAAGATTTGTGAAAAGAATCATTTCTTTGATTTTGTCTGGAATGAGTTTCTTTCAAATCTGTACTTTAAAGATTATCTTTTGTTTCTGACCACTTCAACTTTTCCTTCCTCTCAAGAAAGGTTAACTGTGAAAGGCCATTTCTCTCATTGATTTAGAGGCTTGTTTAGGCTACAATAGGAAGGGAGAAAGCATCAGGAAAAGGGATAAACATTTTTGTGATTTGCTCATTCAGAGTTAGATAGTCATTAAGATATATTCTGGAAAGTTGCCATATTTGGTCAAGTTTTAATGGGCCAGGAATAAACCTGTCTATATTCATATGCTTTAGTTATATAAAAGTCAAAATGTGTTTTATCCTTGTTTTAAAAATAGAATGTTGTAACCTGAGGATAGATTAATTTGGACTTCAGTTTCACATGTGCCTGAACCAGAATACTTAGTGCAAACTTATTTGGTGATCAGTCTTGCAGTTTTCTCCCTAATCATGCTACAAAGTAACTTGGATTTGTAGTCTTTTTCATGCAAGTTAAAGAAATTGATTGATTCCCTTCCAAAATTCAGTCAAAGCAAGAACTATGAGATGGAATCTAAATACCTAAATTTTAAAATTACCCAAAACAAAAAGAAAAATGGCTTTATTAAGCATGGTATTGTCAGATTCTTGATTTTTGGTTTTTCTTTTTTTTTCCTCACAAAGGAGTTTTATAGTATGGGAATCATTGCACAACATGTTGGCACTTAACCAGGTATTTGATAGTCAAGCTTCAGCCCAACAGAGTAAGGACCAATCCATCATCTACATTGCCATTCTGACATGGGATCTTTAGGTATTCCTTGCCTCCTCATAACACAAATCCAGGAAAATTAGGAATGTAGTCGCTTACAACAAGGCTACTGAAAGTTTAATCAGGTCCTGGACTAACTCCTGTGATCTGAACTTCCCTCAAAGGATGGATCCATTTCAAATCCCTCTTAGGAATTCTAGTCCAGCTTGAGGCAAAGTCTATGAGAGATTCCAATTGACATGTACTCCTAGATACATTGGGGCATCTGGGTGGTACAGTGGATAAAGCCCTGGGCATGGAGCCAGGAAGACTCATCTTCATGAGTTCAAATCCAGCCTCAGATACTTATTACCTTTGGGACCCTGGATAAGTCATTTAACCCTGTTTGCCTCAGTTCCTCATCTGTGAAATGAGCTAGAGAAGAAAATGACAAACCACTCTAGTATCTCTTAAAAGAAAACCCTAAATGGGGTCATGGAGAGTTGTATGGACACAAGTAAAAAATGACAACAACAAAAATCTAGAGACTTCTCATATCACAGAGACCAGGACCAGAACCCAGGAGGATGTTGAAATCCTGAGTGGATCTCTTAGTCTCACCCAAGGCTTTATCATTTTTAATGTAAGAGACAGGCCAGGGTGACCTTGGAAGGTCCTATACTAGGCCAAGACTATAAGCATACTTGTCAGATTACCAGATGCATTTTCTTTTTAGCATTCATCAAAACTCAGATTCCTAGGACATCTCTCCCTTCTTCGAAAGGATAGAGGAAGAAGAGGGACACTAAAATGTATACCATTTATTGCAATGTCATAATTTACATTTGTTTGAGTATGTGAATATTAATATATTCATAACTAGCCTGCCTTGGGCCTGGAAGGAAAGCTTGAGAAAAAGACAAAAGAAAATAATAATAGCTATCATTTATGTAGTGCTTCCAGGTTTGTAAAGCACTTTTCAGATATCTGATTTGATCATCACAATGACTCTGGGAGGCAGGTACTTTTATTATCTCCACTTTACAGAGGAAGAAACTGAGGCAGACAGAGGTTGAGTGTCTTGTCTAGGGACACAAAGCTAGTGTCTGAGGCCAGACTGAATTCAGGTCTTCCTGATTCTAGACCCAGCACTCTATCCACTCACTGTGTCTCCAGCTCCTTTGGCAGGATATGAAAACATGAACAAAAAGACATCTGAAGTAGAGATGGAAAAAAAAAAGCAAAAAAAGGGCAGGTAGGTGGCACAGTGAATAGAGCGCTGGCCCTGGAGTCAAGAGGACCTGAGTTCAAATCCAGCCTCAGACACTTAACACTTACTAGCCTTGTGACCTCAGGCAAGTCACTTAACCCCGATTGCCCTGCACTCCCCCCTCAAAAAAAAAAAAAAGAATTTATGAAGTAGAGATGGGAGCTAGAAGAGGAGAGAAGTAGAAAAGAGACACAGAAAAGGAAGCCTAGGAGCAAACATCTGAAATAGGGTTAATCAGGCAAGGAAATAAGGAAGGAAATGAATGGTATAGGTCAGGAGTAGAGAACCTGCGGCCTTGAGGCCACATGTGGACTTCAAAGTCCTTGTCTGCAGCCTTTTGACTGAGTCTAAGTTTTATAGAACAAATCGTTTTATTAAGGGGATTTGTTCTGTGAAGTTTGGATTCAGTCAAAGGGCTGCACTTGAGGACCTAGAGGGTCGCATGTGGCCTCAAGACCAGAGGTTCCCCACCCCTGGTATAGGCGTTAATGAAGGAGAGGGTGAAGAGAAAGTCAAACTGAACAGCAAACGGCAAGCCAGAAGAGAATGCAGTTTTACAAGGTGCAGAAACCAAAGTGGAAGATCAGTGCCATGTTTTAGGAGAGAAATGAGCGAGGTAGAGTGTGTACAGGAAAGAACGACCAGTGTGGTACAGGAACTAAGAATCAGGCTATCCAAGAGCACAGTGCACACAGACCACTGGCTAGCTTCAAGTACTTAAAGCCCTTCATGGGGAAAAGAGACGGGGACTGTTACATGTGAACCCTAAGGACGAGACAAGGAGAAATGGGTGGGAATGACAGAAAAGCTGAGACAAATTTCAGCTCGAGAAGAAGAGTCTTCCCACTACATAGAGCTGTCCAAAAACAGAATGGGCTTTCCTAGGGGATAAAGCATTTCCTGTCACTAGAGGTCTTCAGACAGATTCTAAATGACTGCTTGGGAGAGATTCTGTTGAAATGGAGATTCACGGCCCTGAGGTCCTTTTCCCACTCTGGTAATTCTATAAGTCTACGGATTGGCGGAAGTATAAAAACAGACATCAAATCCAGGTGAAGATAGGTATAATGTATGTATAGATATATAATATATATATATATATATATACATATAGATATCACATCATTTCTATTATATCACATATGTAATATGATACAAAATATATGAAGTCAAGGAATTTTAGAGTAGTTTGATGATAAGAAAGGTACATTCCCCATCATTTATTTTAGTCTTGATTATGGTATGCCTTCATCTTAATATCTATATGAATCTATATAGGATCATTATATAAGATACATATCAGAGT
The DNA here is from genome assembly GCA_028646515.1 of Pseudochirops corinnae. Lineage (NCBI taxonomy): Eukaryota > Metazoa > Chordata > Mammalia > Diprotodontia > Pseudocheiridae > Pseudochirops > Pseudochirops corinnae. The sequence goes on from JAQQSV010006571.1 coordinate 6,023, forward strand.
ATAATTCAGTCAGAATCTTCTAATTAGGACTGGCAAGGTCTCTGCATTCTGTAAGCTGTATATTTTTAAATAAACATATGGGTCAATATCATGCCTTGATCTGGAAGTCAATAATTCTGTGTATTGTAGGATACGTCATTGCTTCATTAACAAAATGATGCTCATTTTGCATGAACTACATTCACTCACTAACTTTTACGTTTGGGAGACAGTACTGCTGTGTATATTTTCTACCATACAGGGCTTACCAGGATATTGAAGGATTAAAGGTAATAGGGTAATACATATTGCCATTTTTAAAGGGTGTTTTAGCATCTTTTCTTCAAATCAGTAGAGCTTTGTGAGCAATCATCATGTTAATCAGAAGTATTTTTTGCACCTCTCTTCTTCCTAACAGTGAGCCTACCCAGTGCACCCTGCTATATTCTCGCCAGGGGACAACTGAAACTATTGAAGAAGTAGAAGTGGAGCAAGAAGAAGAAGTAGTGGGCCCCCTGCCTGAGCTAAAAGATGAAGAAGACAATGAGTATGATGAGGGCTCAATAGAGGTGGACCTCACCTCAGATGCTGAGTTGCCACAGTATTCCACTATGGATACTGTGGATACAATGGATACTGTGGATGGTGATGTAGAGGCCCCACCTTCCTATAGCAAAGCAGTGAGCTTTGAACGCCTCTCCTTTGGCTCCCATGATGACTCTGATGACAAGAATCGTATGGTAGTGAGTCCAGATGACAGCCGGACAGATAAGTCGGAGCTAAGCATCCCACTCCCTTTGACACATGAGTTGACAGCCAGTGAGCTTCTTTTAAACAAGTAAGAACTCAGAAAACATATAAAGCACCATTTTTGTGACTTTCCAACAAGTTCACTCTCTAACTTGGCTTCCCTTCCTCACCACCACCACAGGGGAAATCCTAACTACTAGATAGAGAAACACTTTCCCAAGGCCTGCTTCTCCTTCTCCCAAGGAAATGTCAGTGCTAGGATTTTGCCTTGCAGAGTATTTTTACTTGAACAGTATCCAGTTTGTCCTGGCCACGCATGCAACAGTTATTCAAGAAATATGCAGTAATAAAAGTAATTAATTTCTGTCTTAGTCCCACTTTATTTTGAGCAAGTTACCTCATAGGAGTTACAAAACTATGTTAGAAGACCATTGTAAAATGACATGATCTTGGACTAGTACTCAAAACAAGGTGATTTTGGATTGAGCCTGAAACGGTTTCTATTCAAGGCCTGATATCCAAAAGAAAAGTGAACAACTCAGTCTCTCTTCTGTCATTTGGGCAGAACACCTAGATGATGAACTGAGTTTCAGGGGGATTTTTTTGGGGGGGGAGTTTTTTTGTTTTGTTTACTTTTCATCTGAATGCATTGTATTATGTAGAGACAACCTTAGAATTCCACTCACTCCAAAGAGAGGCTTTGGGAGTCTGTGCCTAAAAAAAAATTTTTAAGCATTATTATAAGATAAAAGATAAAATTCTCTTCAGAATTACTGTTCTATCATCTTGAAGAAAAATATTTTGGGAAAACTTGATTTTTATGCTGATATCAGATAATTTTTCTTAGCCAAGTTGAATGTGAGATAGATAGAATTTCTCATACTGCAGCCCTATAATTAGGAACACCAAATTATGTTCTCACAACTATAGGGATAGATAGGCTGCCCCCCACCAAGAATGTAAGATTTCATTTCTTTCCTAATTCTATTTCATTTATCTCCTAATGAGGAGACTCCCTCTACCAATGTGAGTTAGAAACTGTTCTGCAGTTTGTGGTCTTAGGGCGATAATTGACTTGTCAAACAGACAGTGCATGTCAGAGACAAGCCTCCAAGCGTGGGGAACCTTCAGCCTTGAGGCCACATGTGTGGCCCTTTAAATAATTGTGAAGATCAGATTCAGTCAAGGGACCGTACTTGAGGATCGAGAGGGTCACATGTGGCCTTGAGGACATAGACTCCCCACCCCTGCTTTAAAACCTAGTCTTCTTGACTCTCAAGATTTCCTCTCAGTCCAGTAAGACCCTGACAAATGCATCTTTTCCACTGGATCTCAATCGACAAACACTTAATCAATGGCTCTATCACCCACATACTGCACTAGGCATTAGAGAGACAAGTAAAAACACACCATCCTCTCCTTCGAGAAATTAATGTTCTGCTTGGGGGGGACACAAGTAAGGAGAGAGTATGAAGACACAGAAGCTGGAGGCAATGGGGCGGGACATAACCAAGAACACAGGGAGTGAGGAAAAGCACATTGAAGAAGGTGGGAGATGAACGGAAATTCGGAAGAAAGAAGGGAGAGAGGAAAAGAAAACAAGGAAAACAGGAATTAGTTCAGAATAAACAAACGAGGAAACTGAATCTCTTGTAAGTTCATTATCTTAACCTTTCTTCTTTCACAGATTTGTGGAAATATTGAATCCCAAGAGGATTTATTGCTAACTACCCAGTACAGATTAGGAACATCCGAGAGAACATAAACATTTTAAAATAAAAATTTATTTTTTCCTTATAATTCTGGGGGCTATTTCTTTTACAGGATGTTTCATGATGAAGAATTAGAAGAGTCAGAAAAATTTTACGTTGACCAACCTCGATTCTTGCTCCTGTTTTATGCTCTCTACAACACGCTAGTGGCCCGCTCAGAAATGGTGTGTTATTTTGTGATTATCCTCAATCACATGATCTCGGCTTCCATGATTACCCTTGTCCTTCCTATCCTTATCTTCCTCTGGGCCATGCTCTCTGTCCCCAGGCCCAGTAGGCGTTTCTGGATGACAGCCATCGTCTATACAGAGGTATGTAAATTCGGCATGTGGTACCCATATATTACTTACAGCTCAGTTTTGTTTTATGTGTTAGTAAGTTTCTGAAAAGTTGTGTATAAAACAAATGTGTGCAGATGTTCTTCAGGATATAGAACAGATGTGTTATAATAAAACTAAGTAAAAAAACATAATTCCAAACATCCATAGACATTCATAGATCATTAGGACTTTAAAGGACTTTAGACATCATCTGGTCCAACTTTCTAATTTTATAGATGAGAAAACTTTGACCTAGGAAAGTTAAGTGATTTGACCATGATCTCATAATTCTTAAGTATCAAAGCTAGTGCTACAACTACAAATTCATGATTCCTAATACAGTGCTTTTTCTACTGTGCTGATTTCCAATTAAAAATTTGAGATAGTAGGATTCTCCTTGGAGACCCTAACTTCGTGCTTCATTCTGGCCCTACAATAGGCCTGGGGAGCTGACTAGTCTCTGATTTAAATAAATAAATAAAGTCAGTGCCCCTGGAAACCAACTTGAAACACTTTTTCCAACAGACTCTAGGCAAGTGAGTCACCAAGACCCTTTCAGGAGATCAACAAAGTCGAATCTATTTTCATAATCATTCTGTTTTAATTTCCAATACAATAAGTATCAAAATATGTAACCCACATAAAACTCTTTGAAGAGTTCTCAATAATTTCTAAAGGTTTCTTGAAACCAAGAAGTTTGAGAACCACTGTTCCAAACTGATCAAAAGGAGAACCTCAGAATATCAAGCTGAGACTGTTTATGCTACACAGTCCATCAATCTTTTCCTGCCTCAGCACCAAAAAAAAGTAGTTTCATCTGCAGAACTAATCAATTTGGGACTAAACTTCTTGTCTGAAGATTTAAATTTCTTTCAAACCTAAATTTCAGGAAACATAGATTCAATTAGTTCTCTAATTCATCTGTTCTGTGACTAGAAACTCAAATATTCACATTTCACTATAGTGAAAATACCCATACTGGAAATCAGTTCCTTTTTTTTGCTAGCATGATGGACATGCAAATGCACTTGGAGAGAAAAAAATCTAAGTGCAGGTTCCAGATTTGGCATTTGGTAGTTACAAATAAGGGACAGGCGACTTCATCTCTTAGAGCTATATAAAGGGGAGCCCTAAACACAATTCCGTACATTATACATAAAGCAAAGAGGCATGCTCTGGCAAACTTGGATAGACCAAATCTTTCAGTCCTGATATAATTTATCAGACATTGAAAGTCTCAGATTCCCATGAAAGCTAAGTGAAAAGGAAAGGAAAGAAGACACTATGACATTTACAATTTCCTTTCATCTTTTTGTCTGATTTTCACTGGGTCCTTCCTGACTACTTTAGGTTCTGGATATATGGAACAATACAAATTTTTATGGTGGGCATAGGAATAAATAAGAAAAGGGGGGTCTTGAAACAAAAAGGTTTGAAGTACATTAATGGTCTTTATTTGCTACTTAAATGACAATTTTCATGCCCAGGATAGGACTAGAGCTTTTACATATGTGATCCGCCCATGCTAGAAAGATTCTCTCAGCATTTAAACATAGGGTGATCCCTTCAACCCTTCCTCTTTAAAGACTTCTATGATCACCTCTGTACCTAACTAGCAGTTATCTCTGCCTCCCCAAATAGGTCACAAGGGTTGACCTCTTCTAGGCATTTAATTCAATTCTAGATTTTTCACAGTTATTTCTGTAAATACTTCTTCCTCTACTGAACTCTGAGTTCCTTGAGTGAAATCATTCAATTTCATCTTTATGACCCCAGGATCTTGCATCATACCTTGCACAAAGCAACTGCTTCATCAATATTTGCTGAATCGATCAGAACTGATACTTGAGAAAGTTTCTGTTTGGTTTGTTTGGGTTTTTTTTTTTTCAATAATTCAACATCAAATTTAAAACAGGTTTCTTAACATTATTCAAGTGAAGGTAATAAGCTGTCCCAAATATTTGAGATTTGAGTCACAAGGGGAGTTCCAGGGGTGGAGAACCTGTGGCCTTGAGGCTTTGTGAAATTTGGATTCAGTCAAAGGGTCACACTTGAGGACCTAGAGGGTCACATGTGGCCTTGAGGCTTATTATAAAGGAGTAAACTCTTAGTCATCCACAGGCAAGATGGGTAAGTTCAATTTGCAACTTGTCCCCAAAACTAGTTTTAAATCAATTTAATTTTTCTCTTTTTCTAGATCTTCTATAACTGGAGAGGCAAAGCAGAAAAATCAATTTGCTTTAGTTTCATCCATTTTTGAATTGCTAAAGGTAGCTTGAAGAAGGAGAACATAGCAAAAATGAAACTTTAGTGAACTGTAAAACCCTGAATCCGCACACAAATGACAGTAAAATTATATGAAATCGGAGAAATAATAAACTACAAAAGCAAATATCTCTAGCCTCTCAAAACTAGATAATTACCATTATGGAACATTTAATCATTGTGGCATTGTGGCAGTGCCAGTTCAAGCTGTATAAATGGATCTGAGGAAGAAAGGAAGGAAGAAAGGAACTACAGAGTTAAAAATGAATCACTGAAAGAAGTGGCAGGCATAGTATGATTATGGAACCAGCCTACTATATTCAATCATTATGGAACCATTTGTTTGACTAAAATATTACTCTGGCTATAAAATATATTTGAGGGTAAGAGGGAGAGACTTATGACTTCATCTAGTTTAGAGAGCTCCTACCATGAAAACTTTGAACTGATTCACATTAACAACTCCTTTATAACTCACAATCGTAAGAAACTCGAGGTACTTAGAGTTTAGCTGAATTCCTCATTGTCACAATGCTGTTGTATATAAGAGACAAAACTTGAATCTAGGTCTTCCGGAAGCCAAAGCTAGCCTGATAGCCACTATGCAATGCTACCCTTAAATGAATATTAAAAATGCTAATGTTTTAATCTTGCACCCTTTTATTAACTTCTAAAACCAAAATTATATGAGCATCATTTTCATTGTAATTATTATTCTACCATATAACCAATGAAATTTCTAGAATATACCTTTCACTTATACTTTTACCATTTCCACTTAGGTGGCCATTGTCATCAAGTATTTCTTCCAATTTGGTTTCTTTCCCTGGAACAAGAATCTGGAATTCTACAAAGACAAGCCCTATCATCCACCAAACATCATTGGTGTGGAGAAAAAAGAGGGTTATGTGCTTTATGATCTTATTCAGCTCCTGGCTCTTTTCTTCCACCGATCAATTTTAAAGGTATGACAAGCAACCAATCAACAAATGCTTCCTGAAGGATGGGTATATTCTCATTAACGCCAGGTGGAGGAGATAGGAGAGGCATAAAAGACATAGTGTCTGCCCTTGGCAAATTTATAAGTCTCTAGAGAGAAAGAATAACTGCAAAACGAAATAAAATTAGAAAATACAAGGCAGTACTTAAGCAAGCGTTTAGTTGTGAGAAATAGATTTATAAATGCAAACGAAGTTCACAGGAAGAGGGATAGCTCCTTGTGGGCTGAAGAAATCAAAGAAAGCTTCGAGGCAGAGGTCAAACTTAAACTGAGTAATGAAAAATGAGTGAGGTTTGCATAAACAAAGAAAAGTGGAAAGGGGACTTATTCCAGGAAAACAGCATGGGCAAAGGATAATGAAAAAAAAAGAATGAGCATAAAATGTATGGATCTGCACTTGAGCATGTTCTAATTGTATTCTGTTCATTTGTGTATATCTCCTTTTTGTGAAATTTTTTTGGAATATTGGGAAGGAGACTTCATTGTCTGGAACAAGGGAGTTGTGTTGGAGAGCAGTAGAAGACGGGGGACATGGTCAAATTATAATGAATTTTAATTGACAAGAAGAAAAGTTCAAATTAGGTGCTTTCCATAATTGAGAGCCACCACAGGTTCTTTAGCAGGAAAATGATATGATATAAGTAGTGTTCTAGGAAAATTAATCTAACAGGCAGTATAACATAGTAATTAGCGGACCTTAGAGTTAGGAATAACTTGGTTCAAGTCCATTCTGATACATTCTGGCTTGTGTAATCCTAGGAAAGTCACTTCACTCCTCAGTGACCAAGGAAACTATTTAAGACTATAGGTTTCAGAAGTTTCCTATCTGAATTAGTCAGTGGTGTTTTCTAAGCAGAATTTCTTATGCGGATGAAATCATAGGTCTAGATTCTACCCATATGAAATTCTTTTGTCATTTCTTATGGTATAATAATATTCTATTATATTCATATACCACAATTTGTTCAACCATTCCCTAGTTGTTTAAGAGGTAATCTAAGTCACCAACATCACCTCCCTTAGATTGTAATTATATCCCTTTCTCACTCCACTTTTTTAATCCCCTCTTCAGGATCAGAAAATTGCTTAGCTTGTGACTTCCTTCCCCAGTATTATCCTACCACTTAACCTCTCTTTCCCCAATTTCTACTTATTTCTCTGAAGAGTTTGGTATATTTCTATAACAAACTGTGTATATGTCCAATCCTCCTATACGTTTGAGATAAGAAGATTCGTTTGATACCTCCTCTACCCAACTCTTTTTTCCTCCATGTTTGCACATTCTTCTCACATACCTCAGTTATGAGAAATTGTAAGTTTCACACTTGTTTCTTCCTTTCTTTACTATGTCCCTCCTTTTAATTTCCCTATTCAAAACCTTAAAATGAAGCCAATCCATCTCCAAGACTTTTGGGTTTTTTTTCTCATATCATCTGCACAAAACCTGTGAAAGACATTAAGACATTTGTTTCTTCTTCCCTTATTAGACCATTAGTACCACATCATCATACACTTCTTGCCCATTGTTCAAGTAAATTTGGTTTTCTTAGTTTCTCTGAATTCTTGAATTTGTATTTCAAAGTTCCTACTCAGCTCAGATTTTTTTCATCAGAAATACTTGAAAATCTTCTTATTTATGATCCTTCTCCCCCTATAGCATTATACTCAGTTTTACAGATTAAGTTATTCTTGATTGTAAATTTATCTTTTTTGCCTTTTGAAATACTGTGTTCCAGTATCTTCTCTCATTTTTGATAAAAGTTTCCAGTTTTTGTCTGATTCTGTGATTTCATTGTACTTGAATACTTCTCTCTGGATACTTGCAGTATTTTATGTAAAAGTTCTGAATTTGGGATTAGTATTGCTTTTGGAATTCCTTTAAAGAAGTAATCAATGGATTCTTTTCTATCTTTACTTTGCCCTCTGGTTCTAGTAGATCTGGGCAGTTTTCATGTATGATTTTTTGAAATATAGTATTTAAGCTTTTTTATTTTAATCATGGTTTTCAAGGTAATTCTTTTTTTTTTTTTAAATTTTATTATAGTTTGTATCATTCATTTCCACAAGATTTTGAGTTACATATTTTCTCCCCCTCTTCCCCCTACCCACCGCCCCAAAACAGCCAACCCAGTG
>JAQQSV010006572.1:0-14241 GCA_028646515.1 Pseudochirops corinnae
AACTATACTACAAATTTAAACTTCCCTTCAACTAAACTTGATAAAGGAATTTTAAAAGTCTCTATATAAAACAAAACAAAACTAAGCTACTTAAATGACTCATATACAGTTTGTAGTATGTTAGTTTTCTATTTCAAATATAATTACATGCTGCTTATTCTAAAATTAACTACTATGTCTTAGGTGTTAGAAAGCAGGAGATACTTGTTATTACCTGCATTTCCATGGTTTCTTCTTGTTCTTTCATGGGAGCATCACTCTCAATTTCTATTTCACCTTTGTGAGTAATTTTTGTGATTGGACGCCTTTCCACTTCCCTCTGTTCTTTTTCAATCATCTCAATGGTCTGTTAATTAAGTGTTTTTCTATGTAAATACTTTACTTTTCAATGTATAAACATAAATTATAAAATTTATCAATTTAGACAATAATTAGAGAAAGGTAGATAAATCATAGAAATGACTTCTTTGCTTTTCAAGTGTACATGGAAAGAGATTCTAGAGCAAATAATTATTTCCTAAATGTTAGCCATCATTCGGAATTCTCAGAAGAAAAAAACTGTAAGAACAAAAACAAAATTCAAACGTGGGTTCAATCATATTTTTAAGTAAACTGGCAAAGGAGTAAGGTAGAATATAAAGTGATATTCAAATTGAGATGGTGTATGTATTTAGAATTTGATTTCAAGTTTCAAATTTGGGGTTAAAAGACAAAGTTGATACAATCTCAGCAAAGATAGAAACTCAAAGAATTCTCAAAAATCTAAAAATAGCTACTACACATTTGCCCTAAATAAAACCGCTCAGGACCGATTAAAATTAACTGTAGGCCAAACTTAGATGACAAGAGGTGAGGAGATAAAAGATTAGAAGGGGGAGGGAGCTCAATGAGTAACCCTACCCCAAATGCCAACATTATCTTCCCTCCTCCATTATGTTACAGGATGGGAAGACAGAATGGGACTACACTAATGTTGTGACCAAGGATCAATACCTGCTTCCTTGTTTTTTATTTAATATATTTTATTTCAACAAGTACATCATATTCAATTTAATGTAAAAAAAATAAAAGAAGTACTTCGTTAAGTTATAAAACAAACATAAACCGCCTTCACATGTAGACTGCTCTAATACTACCTTTGGGTGTAAGACTAATTTATGATTTTAAACACATCAAAAAAATCTATGATGGTAGCCGTTACTAACATACTAATGCAGAAAAAAATCTATCCATGTTTGTGGGCTGCAGCTGTTTCAGAAGGAGGGGGATATAAGAGAAGATATTTAAAGTAAAGCACTTTTCCTGATTTTATGCTCTAAAGAGGACAGAATAACTATGACAAAAAGGGAAATACGTATATAAGCATGATATAACAAATTATGGTATTCTACCCTTCAGAACGGGCATTGGGTCTACTTTTTAATAGAGGTATATACATGATGACTGGGGAAACAGTGCTAGCTGTGGTTAAAAACATGCAGAAATTACAATTCTTACCATTCTGTTTCTATAATTCTTTAGAATAGTTAATACTTCAAGACTTTCGTTGCAGAAACATTAGAAAATGAGAGTGCATGGGCTATACAGTTGGACATGGTCAAAGGAAGAGCACAGAGAGCAAGGGAGAAAATATCAGTAAGTTTGATAACTGAAGAATTGGAGGATGAAGAAAAAACTGCAAATCAGGAAATGAGAATAGGTACAGTTCCAGGATGTAAGTAGCAGGGAAGAATGTGGAACAGTGAGCAAAAGAATATGAACAGAGTCCTGCCATATTTAACAGCTTAAAAATATGGGTGCGCACACACATACACATCTGTGCGTATAATCTTACATGTCTGTTTTCTCTTCGTCTCCAGGCAGCTAATTCTTTAGAAGCTAGTTCTTCAGGACTCATTCTTATGAGATGATCAGGTGTTACCTCTCCTTTCAGTACCTTTTTAAATAAAATCTAGAAATATTAAGAATGAAAAAAATTAAAAAGGAAATAAATCCAAGAGGAAAATTCATAATAAATATATTGTTGAACAGTTTGGTATTTCAAAGAAAATAAAAATCTTGCCCTAAAAGGAACTTTACAAATTGTTACAAAAGTACATATTGCAAATGCTGGATAAAGCTATCACACACTTATAAATTTGTGCTTTCATTAAAATCACAAGCAATACAAGAGACAGTATTTCAATTTGCACTCCCAGCTCAACTCATTCTTCAAATTGTTTTCACTTTCTGACCAGCAGGCTTGCTCACCTTGAGATATTATCATCCCAAGACCTGCTCTCTTTCATTTGTTAGTCTCTGACCAGGATCACAATTTCAGGAGAGACAGAGAGGCATATTTCATTTCCAGCTCAATTTATTTTCCTTTTATTTTTTTGCTTTTTGGAGGAAGGAAGGCAGGGCAATTGGGGTTAAGTGACTTGCCCAAGGTCACATGGCTAGTTAAGTGTTAAGTTTCTGAGGTCACATTTGAACTCAGGTCCTCCTGACTCCAGAGCCAGTGTTCTATTCACTGCATCACCTAGCCGCCCCTCAATTTATTTTTAGACAACTGCATCTTTATCAATGGACCTGCCCACACCCCACCACCTTCCCCACAGGTACCTACCTTCCTGCTATCATTACCTCTTCCCTCCCTTTTTTGTTTTCCTCTACCGAATGTAAAATCCACGAGAGTAGGGACTGTTTCTTGCATTCATATCCCCAGGATTTGGTGTAACGCATGGCACACAGTAAGAGTTTAATAAATTTTAATTCTTTCCCCTTCATAATCAAATTTGTTCTAATAGCCAAAACTGGCATTTATACAGCACTTTTCAAAGTGAAGAATATTTTACAACCATTATTTCATTTGTGCCTCGATTCCTTGAGGTACTTACTAACAGTAACATTATCCTTCTTTTATAAATGAAGACTGAGTCTCAGAAAGGTTAAATGACTTGCCCCAAATCACACAGCAACTTACTATGATAGGCAGAGTTTAAACCCAGATCTTTTTAGTTCCAAATCTGACATTCTATTTAACTTCTTACTAAAAAAGTAGCAAACGAGGGGAAGGATATAGAAGGCTCTGATAAAACTATCAGAAGACGTTCAAGAAGAAAATTACAGGAAAAACAATAGGTTTTCTTTAGAAAAGAGCCATAAGTAAAAGAGAAGCTTAAGAAGCATAGTTTAATAGAAGTATGGCTGGGAGAATGCTATCAATTAAGTTGAATTGATACAAGCAGACTGATAGGAGCCAGAAGACTTGCAGGCCACAAGATCAGGGTTTGTGTTAAAATCTCTATTAAGACTCTCATCCCCCTCGGTACCTCAAGCCTGGAGGTTCTCCCTGACTGGCATCTGGGTCCACTTGCGGGACTTAGCTTGCCCTTAAAGGAATTAGGACCCAGGTAGGACCCAAGAAGGCCTCTTCTTGCTTCTACTCCTTTTTTACTGGTACCTGGAGAAGATCTTAGAGGCTGAGGGTTATGTCCTTGCCTCAACATTCTTCCTTCTAGGCATGTGTAGTGGCCAAAAAGGACTTTTTCCTGGCAGTTTGTGATAAATTTCTCCCCAGGATATTTGAAACTGTGAGCCCTGTGGACAAGAGTACAAAAGCAGTTTTGGAGGCTTTGGAAGGGAGCCCTTCAGACCCCAACTAACCTCCTTGCCAACTGCTTTTAACCTTTTTGTTGGTGGCTTCCATCTGTTTTTATTCTCCTAAAATGCTTTTTAATTAAATTCAGAACTGCTTCTACTGGAGAGTGCTACAATATCTTTAGTAAATAGATCCTGAATTCTGAATGATCAATTGTAGCAGAAGGTCCAAGATCCCTCTGAAGTATTAAAATTTTGTGCTTCTACACCTCTGATTGAACCTGAGAAAAATTCCAGAGGATGGTTTCTGCACCCCTGCTCTGTCTCCCTTCTAGGGATAGTTCTCTTTCTAAAGCAGTGGTTCTCAACCTTTCTAATGCCGCAACCCTTTAATACTCATATGTGGGCGTATCTGCATGTGGGCAGACCCACCTGGAGACAGATAGAGGAGTGGTGTCTTAGTTCCTAAGACCACTGGAAATATGTGTTTTCCGATGGTCTTAGGCGACCCCTGTGACCTCTGCAAAAGGGTGGTTCAACCCCCAAAGGGGTCGTGACCCACAGGTTGAGAACCGCTTTCTAGAGAAAAAAAAAGGAAAGGACCTAAAGACTTGCAGTTCTACTACTGTACTGGTTCTCCTGTCTAAATACTGAGGAGGAACTCAGAGCCTAGCATCTGAGGCCTTCTATTGGCTCTTAGCTTGTTCTCTAGCCCCTGGGCTGCTGAGGAAAGTCTAGTAGCTAGGGCCTTTTTTCTCTTGTCTCCCCTTTCCTGGAAAGACAGCAATAAAACCCTGGCAGTTCTGTTGCTCCCTCTTCTTTCCTGGAAGAGTCTTGATTTAGGCATTCTCCAACTTGCTATTCTCTTCCTGTTCACATGTCTACTCCAATTCCTCCCCTGAGTAAGTGAGACTTCTGAAGCTGAGGGTAAAGTGAGAGTGGGTAACTGAAGTAAGTGAAATAGAAGGATGGATAACCTAGCTCTTTCTCTCTTCTGTCACACTAATCCCTAAGAAAAGAATAGCAGGATAGGACTGTCCTCCTCTCTAGGCTTTCCAGTCAGCAGGCTGCTGAGGGAAGTAGAGTCTAATAAAAAGAAAAGACTACAAGGAAGGGAACAACATATAACAAATATTTGTTATATGTATTATGTTATATGTATTCAACTGAATACACTGTTCATAATCATGAATAATGATAAAACTAGTATAGGAGAAAGTAGATTCTACAAGCACTAGGTGTATATCACATGCAAATCACGGTGCTTTGTGCTGAGAAAGACACAAAGAAAGATACCATCTAGAACCTCAAGTACACAGAAAGGAGTGAGGGTGGAGGAAGGATTTGTATGGCTCAAAACTTTAAGTTTCAGTGTTTTCTTGGAAGCCATAACTTGTAATAACAAGGATTATATCAGAGCAGTGGTTCTCAACCTGTGGGTTATGACCTGTTTGGGGGTCAAACGACCCTTTCACAGAGGTAATAGGGGTCTCCTAAGAACACTGGAAAACCCATATTTCCGATGGTCTTAGGAACCTCCTCTATCCGTCTCCAGGTGGATCCGCCCACATGCAGACATGTCCACATACGACTATTAAAGGGTCGTGGCATTGGGAAGGTTGAGAACCACTGCTCTAAGGTATATGTATTGCTAGACAGCATGGTACTGAGTTAAATACATTAGCTTCAAAGATCAAAGACCTAAATTGAAATACTACCTTTGACACTTATTATCCATAGGATCTTGAGCCTCTCTGAGCTTCAATTTCTGATTTTATGAAATGAGATGCTTAGTCTAGATGACCTTGGAGTTCTCTTCTAGTTCTCTAGACTGATGATTCTTTAATTAGGATGTACTAGGCCTATGGGTTGTCATGTTCTGGGGTTTAATGCAATCAGCACATCATCATCCATCAACAAAATCGTATTATAGAGCACCTCATTATGTATAAAGTATCCTCCTTCCATCTGGAACATGCTGGATATCCTCCTCCATGGCAGTGGCAAGACCTCCCCATCTTTTTCTTTAAGTATTAATATTTTATTTTTTTCAATTAACACCTAAAAAATATTTAGCATTCTTCTTTAAATAATACTGAGTTCCAAACTCTCTCCCTTCTTCCCTGCCACATCCCTGAGAGCCAACAAGTTTATATATGCTATATATGGGCAGTCATGCAAAATACACTTCCATATTAGCCATTTTATGAGGGGGAAAAAAGGACAAAAAAAACCAACAACATGAAAAACAAAGTAAAAAATAATAGGCTTCAATCAGCATTAAAACTCCATCAGTTTTTTCTCTGAAGGTATACAGCATTTTTCATAGATCCTTCATGATAGCTTTGGATCTTTGTATTGCTGAGAACAGCCAAGTCATTCAGTTAGTAATCATACAGTATCACTGTTACTGTGCACAATGCTCTCTTGGTTCTGCTCATTTCATGTTGCATCAGTTCATTTAATTCTTGCAAGGTTTTTCTAAAAGAATTCTGCTCATCTGTTCTTATAGCGCAACAGTATTCCATTACATTCATATAGCACAATTTGTTCAGTCATTCCCCAATTGAGAAACATCAATCTTCTCAATTTCCAATTCTTTGCCACCACAAAAAGAGTTGATATAAATATTTTTTTACATAAAGGTCCTTTTCATTTTTTTAAACCATTTTGGGATACAGATCTAGTAGTGCTATTACTGGGTCAAAAGGTACACAGTTTTATAGCCCTTTGGGCATAGTTCCAATTGCTCCTCCAGAATGGATGGCTCAGTTCATAACTCCAACAAACACTGAATTAGTATCCCAATTTTCCCACATCCCCTCCAACATCTGTCATTTTCCTTTTTTGTCGTATTAGCCAATCTGAGAGGTGTGAACCTCAGTTATTTTAATTTGCATTTCTCTTAATGATTTAAAGAATTTTTTCATGACTATAGATGGCTTTGATTTCTTCATCTGGAAATTGCTTATTTACATCCCTTGACCATCTATCAACTGGGAAATGATTTGTATTCATATAAATTTGACACTTCTCTATGTGTTTTAGAAATGAAGTCTTTATTAGAAAAAAATCTGCAGTAAAATAACTCTCAAGTTCTCTGCTTTCCTTCTAATCTTGGCTACATTAGTTTTGTTTGTGCAAAACCTTTTATTGAATTTAATAATCCATATTATCCATTTTATAACTTTTCATGCTCTCTCCTTTGGTCATAAATTCCTCCTTTATCCACAGATATGACAGGTATTCCATACTTTTTCAAATTTGCTTATGGTATCACCCTCTATATCTAAACCATTTTGACCTTATCTTAGAATACAGTGTGAGATGTTGATCTATACATAGTTTTTGCCAAACTACTTTCCAGTTTTCCCAGCAGTTATTGTCAAATATTGAGTTCTTATCCCCTAAACTAGGATCTTTGCATTTATTAAAAACTGCATTACTCTGGTCGTTACCTACTGTGTATTGTGTACCCGAACTATTTCTTTGTTTTTCTTCTTCAATTTTATTTTATTAAATTTGTTTATCTACTTTTAGTTTACAACATTCAGTTCCACAATCCCTTGAGTTCCAAATTTTCTCCCCTTCCTTTTCTCTCCTCTCTTCCCCCAATGGCAGCATGCAGTCTGATATAGGCTCTACAAATACCTTTGCATTAAACATTAGTCAGGTTGTAAAGAAGAATTATAATCAATGAAGTGAACAAGAAAGAAGGAACAAAACAAAACTAAACACAAAAGAGAGAGGAAGTAGTTTGCTTCATTCTGCATTCAAACTCTGCAGTTCTTTTCTCTGGATGTGGATATCTTTTCCATCATGAGTCTTTTGGAGTTGTCTTATGACCTTGCGTTGCTGAGAGGAGCCCAGTCTATCAAAGTTAGCCATCACACATATGATGTGTCCATAACTGTGTACAAAGTTCTCCTGGTTCTGCTCTTATCACTCAGCATCAATCTACATATGTCTCTCCAGGTTATCATGAAGTCCATCTGCTCCTCATTTCTTATAGCACTATAGTATTCCATTACATTCATATATCACAACTTGTTTAGCCATTCCCCAATTCATGGGCAGCCTCTTGATTTCCAATTCTTTGTCACCACAAAAAGAGCTGCTATAGATGTTTTTTGTGCAAACAGGTCTTTCACCCACTTGTATGATTTCTTTAGGATACAACCCTAGAAGTGGTATTGTTGGGTCAAAGGGTATGCACTTTTTTATAGCCCTTTGAGCATAGTTCCAAATTGCTCTCCAGAATGGTTGGATCAGTTCACAACTCTACCAACAGTGTATTAGCGTTCCAATTTTCCCCATCCTCTCCAGCATTTATCATTTTCCTGTTCTGTCAGCTTAGCCAATCTGACCAATGAGGTGTGGAACCTCAGGGTTGCTTTGATTTGCATTTCTCTAATCAATAGTGATTTAGAGCATTTTTTTCATATGTTTATCTTTAATTTCTTCCTCTGAAAACTGCCTGTTCATATCCTTTGACCATTTATCAACTGGGGAATGACTTGTATTCTTATAAATCTGACTCAATTCTCTGTGTATTTTAGAAATGAGGTCTTTATCAGAGACATTCGTTATAAAAATTCTTTCCCAATTTTCCACCTCCCTCCTGATCTTGGTTACATTAACTTTATTTGCACAAAAACTTTCCAATTTAATGTAATCAAAATTATCCATTTTGCATGTCATAATGCTCTCTATCTCTTCTTTGATCATAAATTCCTCCCTTCTCCATAAATCTGACAGGTAAACTATTCCTAGCTCTCCCAGATTGCTTACAATCTCAGCCTTTATATCTACATCATGCACCCATTTAGATTTTATTTTGGTTTACCGTATAAGATATTGATCTATGCCCAGTTTCTGCCATATTATTTTCCAGTTTTCCCAGCAGTTTTGCCAAATAGTGAATTCTTATCCCAGAAGCTAGGGCCTTTGGGTTTGTCAAACAGTAGATTACTATTGTCACTGACTGCTGTGTCTCATGTACATTACGAAATCTACTCCACTGATCTAACAATCTATTCCTCAGTCAGTACCAAGTAATCTTGATGACTGCTGCTTCATAATACAGTTTAAAACCTGGGGGTCACCTTCCCTAGCATTTCTTTTCATTAGTTCTCTTGATATTCTGGACCTTTTGTTCTTCCAGATGAATTTTGTCACTATTTTTGCTAGCTCTGTAAAATAATTTTCTGGTAGATTTATTGGTATGGCATTAAATAGGTAAATTAATTGAGGTAAAATTGCCACTCTATTTCTTACTTAGCCAGTACCATATTGTTTTGATGATTACTGTTTTGTAATAAAGTCTGAGATCTGGCAATGATAGGCCACCTTCCTTTGCTTTTTTTTTTTTTCATTTATTCTTTTGCTATTCTTGACCTTTTGTTCTTCCAGATGAATTTTTTTTTCTAGCTCTATTAATTTTTGGTAGTTTCGTATAGCACTGAATAAGTAGATTTAGATAGAGTTTTCATTTCTATTATATTGGGGCTTGACCTTTTCATGAGTAATAAAAATTTTTCCAATTGTTTGGATCTGACTTTTTGTAAAAATGTTTTGTGATTGTGTTCATATAGTTCCTGGTTTTATCTTGACAGATAGACTCCCAAGTATTTTATGTTGTCTATGGCTATTCTAAAAGGAATTTCTTTTTCTATCTCTTTCTGCTGGACTTTGCTAGACATATACAAATATACTGATGACTTCTGGGGAGGGGTTTTATATCCTGCAACTCTGATGGAAGTTAATTATTTCAGCTACTTTTTTAGCTGGTTCTCTAAGTATACCATCGTATCATCTGCAAAGAGTGACTTTTGTTTCCTCATTACCTATTCTAATTCCTTTGATTTCTTTCTCTTATTGCTAGAACTCGCATTTCTAATATAACATTGAGTAAGAGTGGTGATAAAGGGCTCTTTCACCTTTGATCTTACTGGGAAGGCTTTCTAGCTTATGCCTATTGCAGATAATACCTGTTGATGCTTGTAGACAGATATTATGTATCATTTTATGGAAAGTTCCCTTTAGTCCTATGCTTTCTAGTGTTTCTTAAATAGGAATGACTTATATTTTGTCAAAAGTCTTTTCTGCATCTGTGGACATAATCATATGGGTTTTTTTGTTGGTTTTCTTATTGATATGGTCAATTAAATCCCACCTGGTCATAATGTACGAGTTCTGTGACAGATTGTTATTATTTTATTTAAACATTTTTACATTAATATTTATTAGGTAAATTGGTCTATAGTTTTCTTCCTGATTTAGGCATCGGTACCATATTTGTGTCATAAAAGGAATTTGTGGGATTGTCTACTTTTCCAAATAGTTTATAGTTAATAGTTTCCAAACAGTTGGAATTAAATTTTTTTTAAATGTTTGGTAGGCTTCATTTGTGAATTCATCTGGTCCTGGAGATTTTTTCTTTGGAAGCTCACTAATTCAATTTAAGTATTTTATTTCTTCTTTTGTTATTCTGAACAGTTCGGCATGGGGCAGCTAGGTGGCACAGTGGTGGCTCGAAAACAAAAAGACTCATCTTCTTGAATTCAAATCTGGTCTCAGACACTTCCTAGATGTGTGACCCTAGCCAAGTCACTTAATCCTATTTGACTTAGTCTCCTCATCTTAAATGAACTGGAGAAGGAAATGACAAAACAGTCAAGTATCTTTGCCAAGAAAACCACAAATGGAGTCACAAAGAATCAGATATGACTGAAACAAATGAACAACAAAAATTAATATACTTCATTTAGACTGTTTTTCACTTTCATTGGTAATGAATTCATCCTTTTCATTTTTCATACTGGAAATTTGGTTTTCTTTCTTTTTTTTTTTTTTAAATCAAATTAAACCAATGATTTCTCTGTTTTATTCTTTTTAAAAAAAAAAATAAAACCAGCTACTCTATTTGTTAATTAGTACAATGGCTTTTCTTACTTTGAATTTTATTAACCTCTGTTTTGATTTTCAGGATTTCCAATTTGACATTCAATTGGGAATTCTTATTTTGTTCTTTTTCTAGCTTTTCTTAGTTGCACAGCCACTTCATTCATCTGCTCTTTCCCTAAGACATGGTCAGTTTTTGTGTAGAAGTCATCTATCACTGAGAAAAAGATACATCCTTTCTATCCCCACTCAATTTTCTCTATCACCTCTTTAATTTCTTTCTTGTTTATTTTTTGGTTACATGTATTTGGTCCTAAGAGAAGAAAGTTGTTGTTCCCCCACTACTATAGTTTTGGCATTTCCTCCTAAAAATTATTTAACTTTTCCTTTTAAAATTTGGATGCTATATACTGTCTGATAAGCCCAAAGACCCCAGTTTTTGGGATAAGAACTCACTATCTGACAAAAACTGCTGGGAAAACTGAAACATAGTATGGCAGAAACTGGGCACAGACCATCATCTAACACCGTACACCAAAATCAAGTCCAAATGGGTACACGATCTAGGTATAAAGGCTAATACTGTAAATAATCTGGGGAAGCAAAGAATAGTCTACCTGTCAGATTTATGGAGTAGGGAAGACTTTATGACCAAAGAAGAGTTAGAGAGCATTACAAAATGTAAAATGGATAATCTTGATTACATTAAAATGAAAAGTTTCTGTACAAACAAAGCCAATGTAACCAAGATTAAGAGGGAAGTGGTAAACTGGAAAAGAATTTCTACAACAGTGTCTCTGACAAAGGCCTCATTTCTAAAATATACAGGGAATTATGTAAAATCTATAAGAATATAAGTCAGTCCCCAACTGATAAATGGTCAAAGGATATGAACAGGCAATTCTCAGAGGCAGAAATTAAAGATATCTACAAGCACATGAAAAAATGCTCTAAATCACTCTTGATTCAAGAAATGCAAATTAAAACAACTATGAGGTACCACATCTCACCAGCCAGATTGGCTAAGATGACAAAACGGGAAAATGACAAATGCTAGAGAGGATGTGGAAAAATTGGAACACTAATGTACTGTTGGTGGAGCTGTGAACTGATACAACCATTCTGGAGAGCAATCTGGAACTATGCCCAAAGGGCTATAAATAACTGCATACCCTTTGATCCAGTAACACCACTTCTGGGGTTGTATCCCAGAGATTACAGAAGCAGGAAGAAGACTCATGTACAAAAATATTTATTGCCGCTCTCTTTGTGGTGGCAAAAAACTGGAAATTAAAGGGATGCCCATCAGCTGGGGAATAGCTAAACAAGTTGTGGTATATGAATGTAATGGAATACTATTGTGCTATAAGAAATGGGGAGGAGATGGACTTCATATTTACCTGGAAAGGCTTATAAAAATTGATGCTAAGTGAGAATAGCAGAACCAGGAAAAACTTGTACACAATCACAGACACATCATATGTGTGATGACCAACCTTGATAAACTGGACTCTTCTCAGCAACGCACAGTTATCAGACAACTCTACAAAGGAGATACCTACATTCAGAGAAAGATCTAGAAAGAACAGAGTTTAAATGGAGACTGAAGCAATCTATATGCTATGGCTCTTTTCCATGTTTGGTTTCATTTCCTTTTACCTACTGTCCACTCCATTGGTTACAACCCTTCTATACAACCAGACTAACGGCCAATGTGAAAAGTATTTGCAGATTCTATACTTGACTGCAGGCTGCCATAGAGGGGGTGGGGAGAGGGAAGGGAGAAAACTTAAAACTCAAGGGATTCTGGAACTGAATCTTGTAAACTAAAAGTAAATAAAGATGCCCTTTTAGTATTGAAAAAAAATAAAATTTGGATGCTATAAAGACTTGTTGCATGTCTAGTATTAAAATTACTTCATTATCTATGGTACCTTTTAGCAAGATGTAGTTTCCTTGCTTCTCTCTTAATTAGATCTATTTTTGTTTTTGTTTTGCAGCTGAAGAGCAAGAGAGTCTGTTACAGCTCCTTGCCTTTATCTGTTTGTCTCTATTTCAAATGTTTCTTGTAAACAACATATTGTAGAAGTATGGGGTTTTTTTTTGACTCTGATCTGCTTCCATTTTATGGGTAAAATCCATCCCATTCACATTCATGATTACTTTCTTCCTCCCTCTCTCTCTGTCCTCTTACCCTGTTCCTCCAGAAAAACATTTTGCTTTTGACCACTGACTCCCCTCCTATTTCCCTGCAGGGCAAGATGGATTTCTAGATCCAAGTGAGTGTGTACGTTATTCCCTCTTTCAGCCAGTTCTGATGAGAGTAACATTCAAACGTTGCCTGTCACACCCTCATCTTCCCCTCCACTGTAAAAGTTACTTCTCTTTTCTTTTATGGGATATAATTTATCCTATTCTACCTCTCCCTTTCTACTTCTTCTAGTGAATTCCTATTCTAAATCCTTGTTGTTTTTGGAAATTATCCCATCATAATTAACTCACACCTGTTTGCCCTCTGTCTATGTATACTGCTGACTTAAAAAAAAGTTCTTAGGAGTTATAAGTATCATCTTCCCATGTAGGACTGCAAAAGTTTAACCTCATTGAATCCCTTATAATCTCTCTTTCCTTAGTTTACCTTTTTACATTTGAATCTTCTATTTGAAAATCAAATTTTCTGTTCACTTCTGGTCTTTTGATCAGGAATGCTTGAAAGTCCTCTATTTCATTAAATACCTATTTTCCCTTGAAGAATTATACTGTTTCACCGGATAGGTGATTCTTGACAGTAATCCTTACTCCTTTGCTCTTTGCTCACATTACAAGTCCTCTCATCATTCCATGTAAAAGCAGCTAAATCTTGTGTTATCCTGACTATGGCTCCACAATAGCTGAACTGTTTTTATCTGGCTGCTTGTAGTATTTTTGCCTTGACTTGGGAGCTCTGGAACTTGGTTACAATATTCCTGGGAGTTTTCATTTTTGATCTCTTTCAGGAGCTGATCAGTGGTTTCTTTCCAATTTTTAATTTAACCCTCTGATTCTAGAATATCAGTACAGTGTTCCTTAATAATTTCTTTAACTATGATATCTAGGTTCTTTTTTTGTTGTTGAAGATGGTTTTCAGATAATCTGAAAAATCTCTCCTGGATCCGTTTTCCAGATCAGTCAGTTATTTTCCCAATGATATTTCACATTTTCTTCAATTTTTTTCAATTGTTTTATTATTTCTTGCTATCTCATGGAGTCATTAGTTTCCAGTTGCCCAATTCTGCTTTTTAATTATTATTTTCTTTAGTGAGCTTTTATACCTCCCTCTTCTATTTGCCCAATTCTACTTGTTAAGGAGCCATTTACTTCAGTGAATTTTGTAGCTCTTTTTTCATGATTCTATTGCATCATTCTCACTTCTTTCCCCAATTTTTCTTCTACCTTCTTGATTTTTAAAATACTTTTTGAGCTCTTTCAGGCCTCTTTTGTGGCCTGAGATCAATTCACATTTTTCTTTGAGCCATCACATGTAACCATATTTATATTTTCCTCTTTTGAATTTGTGTTTGAAAACTTCCCTGGCACCACAATAACTTTCTATGTTAAAGTTGGCTCTGCTACTCTCACAGTGTGCTCACTATGGAGAGGTTCTGCGTAATTTCACATGTTCAGCCTGTATTTGATTGCTTGTCCTTCCAGTGGGGATGGGAAGTGAGGGAGGAGGAGAAAGAATCTGGAATCTGGAGTTCCATAATCAAATGTTAT
>JAQQSV010006573.1:0-14240 GCA_028646515.1 Pseudochirops corinnae
CCTCACCAGATTCTGATCTCAGGAAAACTCCATCTCAGTTCTCAGTCAGTTTTCAGCTTCCAGATGCTGGGAGAGAAACTCTTTCTCTCTCTCTGTCTCTCTCTCTCAGCTGGCCTCAGTCTCCAGGATTTTTCCTTCACCAGGGGCAGTGTTCCAATTCTCTCTCTCTTTGTCTCCCTCTCTCAGCCAGCTTCAGTCTCCACAATTCTTCCTTCACCCAGAGCAAAATTCCAATTCTGTCTGTCTGTCTCTGGAATTCTTGCTTATGTACACACCTCAGCCAATCCCCTTCTTCCACATAGACAGGGGCTCAGCCAATCCACTTCTTCCATATCAACAGGGGAGTTCATACCTTCTCAACAATGGGACAGAGTTTGCACCTTCCACACTTAGCACTTAGTACTGTCCATCCACTTAGTACTAACTGCTAAGTATCCTGCTAAACTAATTACTATTACAATACATTAGAAACTTTGGAGGAGTTTCCTGTGGGCTGATATGGAGAATCCTCTCTCTTGGTTGAGCTTGCTCACAATGGGAGAACTACTTTACATTTACTCTATGTGACTAGCATATATTCTTCTATATAGACTTTCTTTGATTTTTGTGTTGCTACAATTTGGATAAATGGGCTTCTTTGCTAAATGCTATGTGTATTCATTGAGGAACTGGTATTAGGTGGGAAAGGGATCAAGCCCTTCTCTACACATGGGATTTACCTATTTCTCTTCCTTATGTATACATCTCACATAAAATTTTTCCCTATCTAACTCCATAATGCTCCCCACTTGAGAATAGTGGCATCCATGGTATCCCAGGTTCTTTGTCCCTCTACTCCTTCAAATGAACTGAGGCCATATTTTCTTGCCAGTTGTCACAGCTATAAGCATTTCTAGTTGTGACTCTGGCTCACGGAGTACTTGTCTTATAGAATGCCAAGATATAATGCTCCAAGACCCCATCTTTATGCCATGTTAGAGGCAATAGAGGAAGCAGGAAAAAGCAGCTGTCACATAACCCAGTGCTACTACCAGAAAAAATGATGTGTCCTTGAAAGTACAGCTACCCAAACAGAAATAATTCTAAGTGGTTAGCCTTTCTGATAACAGTTCTAATTGGATTACTTAATGCAGGGCGAGAGTACAGAAAAGCTCACTTTGAAAAACTGTCTCTTACTTTTTGCCTAATTTTGTTGTTGATGTTGTTGTTGCTGCTGCTGTCGTTTTTCTCTAAATATAGATTATGCTCCAAGTCTCAAAATTTAGGCCTAATACACCTAAGTGGAAAAAATGATAGTTTCACCTGGGAGCACTGGGTAAATAAAATTGGATTATCCCTCTGACTGGTATTAACCTGCATTAACACTCCAAGAGAAGTGTCCTAAATGATTCATGTACAAAAAAGCATTGTCCTTTTCAAGACTACCAGAAAGAGAAAGTGGAATAGGCAAAGCCAATACTATACAAGGACATTTGTTCAAGTCTCAACTCTGACATTTTCCCTATGTGAAAATTAAGATAGAAAGATAGATGGACAGATAGATAGACAAAGTTATACTAAGTGCCATGTGTCATGCTCTGTGCTACGGTTGGGATACAAATGCAAGTAGGCATGATAGTCCCAACCTGAACAGGATTTTGTTAAAAACAGGGAATACAAAAACACAAAAAAAGGGAACTTAAGGATCAGGGAGGGGGAGGTGTGAAGTAGTCAGACAAATAACTCAAAGGCCTAAACTCTAGCAAGATTAGGCAAAAGCTGACCTATTAGAGCTGAGGAAATGAAAGGGAAGAGTTTGGTCACTGGAGAAGATATTGAGATTGAAGCAAACCATATGTCAGTTCACTTATGTGAGGGAACGTTAATTGAGGGTCTCTCAGCTAAGAAGCCTAAGCCCACAAGTCTACTTTATTATTCTCATTCATTGGTGTTTTGAAGGCTTTCCCTATTGAAAAGCGCACTTAAAAAAATCCCATAGTCTGGAAAAGAATCAGAGATTTATTTAGAAATAGAAGGATCCTTAGAGGCTCTCTCACTCTACAGATAAGGGAGTAGAAGTCTAAAGAGGTCAAGTGACTTGCCCAGGGACATGTAATTGGTAGATATATGACACTTGTCCAAAGCTGTTCAGTATGAGACTCTTTCCTTATTGGTAGAGATGAAGGCCTTGCCATGTGGGAGGGGTAGGCTGAGGTCAGTAAGAGCAGAAGAGCTCCAGCCTTTGTGTATACTCTTTGGGACTTCAAACTTCAAATCTCATTGGGTGCTTCTGGCTTCCAGCTTCAAGAGTGAAGAAGGAAGAGGCCAACAGTACTTTAGGTTGCTGAAGAAAAAAAGATTGTGAGAAGATGTGGGAGAGATTGTCAATCTCCATCATGTCTCTGTTCCCAGATTGCTCCCTAGAGACTATGAGTAGTTTCCCCTTGGGTGAGATCTAGATCTCTTCATTGAGTTGAATTATCTCACTCCCAATGGGAGAGCTCTTTCACCCTGTATTGTCAAATATAGTCTCCTATGTATATTTTCTCTGGTTTCCATTTTGCTAATTTGGAAAAATGAGTTTTCTCAGCCATGTACTGTGTGCTCACTGTGGAACAGATATTTGGTGGGAAAAGGGTCAAGCCTTAGATTTAGAGCTTGGGGTCCTGTTTTTCCCCTAGTAATGGCAAAGAGATCAGAAGTTAAATTGAATTTGACCATATAAGGAATAGATAGATAGATTGATTTATAGATAGATAGATAGATAGATAGATATGCATACAGTTATCCATTCCACATCACAACTTTCCCCACTAAGGTTTTGATATATCACAGGTTGACATAAGAAACTGAATGAGATTTTGGTGTGAGTTTTGTAGAAACTACAGATGGCACACAAAGGCCAGCAGACAAGACAAAGGCTGCGATCAAATATTAATCCAAATTTTATGATAAGGTACTGTAAACATCCCATAAAAGAAAAGAGAAATTTCAGACTTCTTCTTTGTTACAAACAAAGGTCAAACAATTTTTATGTGGATTTTCTTGATTGCAGGGGCATTGTGCCCCTAACCACCATAATATTGGAGGAATAATTGTAGATGTAGCTACATCTCTCTTTCTCTGTGTGTGTATACACACACATACACATATGTATATATATATATATATATGTGCATATACACACGCATATATGTATCCTAATATATAAGGGAACAGATAGATATAATCTTCTATCTATATTCCCTCTCTTTAAGGAAAGCAGAATGATGGCCTCTGGCCCTCATTCTTGCTTCCCATCCTTTTAGTAATGAAAATCTCTCTTGTAGAAGAGTAGGGGGAGATGTCAATTCTGCTTCCCTTCAAGCCACACAAGGACAGCCCTGGCTACATGTAGACCTATCTCTATAGGTAATAGAGATAAGATTCAAATTCCTATTTTAGAACTATTTCTTCCATAACACACTGACTTTCAAAAGTTCAAACTTAAAGCTCTTTTTTAGTCAGCACCTTTATTGTAAGTTAATACTTTGACCATAAGGATTAATCAAACTTCACTGTAAGCCCAAGTAAGACATGAATGTATATGTCTATGAGAATGGTGCTTTGGGAATAGAAAGCAGCATCAAGAAGGAGGAAGAAAAGAAAACCAAATGAGTAGGGTTAGAGGATAGATACTAGGGTTTTACTCTTTCTACCTTACAGTTTTTCACAGGACAGTCCTTCTTTATATCTTGACAACACACAAATAGCAAATGCATGATCGGTAATAAAAGCAACAGTTCACTTGAAGAAGACCAGTGAGGTTTTAATTGACCATAAACTTAAATGTGAGTAATAACATGACAAAACCGTTTAAACAATTTTCATTAACCTTAGGGGCAGATGGCAATAGCAGTTTACATTCATAGAAGCATTAGAGAGGCAGTATGGAATAATGGGTAGAAAGCTGAACTCATAGCCAGGAAGACATGGGTTCTAATCCTGATGTGTATATCTATCTATAGATATAGATATAGATATAGATATTGATACAGATGATATAGATATAGATATAGATATAGATATATACACACACACATATATATATATAAATAAAATAATTATATATTTATATAACTATATAAGTGTATATATATATATATATATAAGTGCTATGTGTTACATATATATCATATACATATATCATAATACGTATATTATAGTATATAAACATACTGCCTAGGAGACTTTGGAAAAGACATTTCAGTTAACAATCTATTGAGACAATGTTTTAAGTTTATAAGCTCCAAAACTGGTTTGGATCTGAAGCAGGAGAGGATGACCAAGAATTTCATATCCTTAAGAACTCATAGGATATTTGGCTAAAAAAAAGTATTAAGTATCTAGATATTATTAGTCCCATTGTACTCTGGACTGGTTACATCACTTCTGTACTACATCCAATTCTGGGTGCTACAGTTTGAGTGATTGAAAATTTACACTATGGAAAATTACTTTGGTGTATGAATTGGAGTAGATGGCTTCCAAGACTCCTTCAAATTCTGAAATTCAGTGATCCTGTGGAATCAATCATGAAGGTAAAGGATTCACAGACTAATCATGTAAAGAACAGTTGAGAGATCTAGGTCTTTAAAACTGCAAAAAAAGAAGACTCATTAGAGGCAGGATGACGGTCTTCAGAAGCATATGACCACTCACCAACAGTATACTGCTAAGTGTTTAACAAATGACTCAAAAAATGTGCTTAGAACATATTTTTTGAGTTTAATTTCCATCACTAACTTTCTCTCCAACACTTTACTAAGACTAAAAAGGCAATAAAGCAATAAAGAAAGCTTTGAACTGTTAGCATTAATTGATTTCTATGGTAAAAATACTCACAGTGAAAATTTAACTATTGGCACTCCCAAGTCAGTTTGACCTCTAGCCAACCATTGCCACTATCCCAGTATCAACTTTAGACTGCTTTAAAGATAACCAAACTACGCAATGTTTTTCTTAAAGGTATATTCCTGGAAAATTCCTGGTGGGTGACAACCCTGTCTCTTTGTAAACCATTTAATGGTAAAGAAATCACACTCTTTTCCAGGCTTTTTTTCATTTTTTTTTCATTTCCAGTGAGCTCTATTGTTAGACCATTATATTTGTTTTAGGGGGAAATTGAAATTTTTCCATAAAGAAACAAAGTGAACAAGGCTGTTAATAGCAATCAGTCTTTCTTTGGCTTGGCTTCACACAAGGGGAATGGTTTAATGTGAGACGTCCAGGAGACGTTCAGAAGATGGGATGGGGTCAAGGAAACATCCAGATTATAGTCTCTCAACCTTTTTTTG
Source organism: Pseudochirops corinnae (assembly GCA_028646515.1). Classification (NCBI taxonomy): domain Eukaryota; kingdom Metazoa; phylum Chordata; class Mammalia; order Diprotodontia; family Pseudocheiridae; genus Pseudochirops; species Pseudochirops corinnae. Next base: position 5,316 of record JAQQSV010006573.1, read on the forward strand.
TTTGGTTGGTTCATTAACCTCTTTGGCAGTTAGGTAAAACACAATTCTCCCTTCTCAGAAAATCAAAATGATTTAAAATTAATAATATAAAGGTGAAGTCAAAGTGACAAATTAGGGGCAACCATCTAGTTGAACACTTCCAATATACCTCTCAAAACAACATCAGAATAACACCTCAAATCAAATTTTGAAGCATCAGAGCCAAATGAAGGTGAGACAGTTTCTGGCCTAGGAAAACATAAAAGAGAAGACACTTACACAGGATGGAACCATATCTGGAGCTCACATGCAATGTGGTTTGAATGGTAGCCGCAGTAGTAGCAGCAGCTTTGGGATCTCTCAGCCCAGAAATGGTAATAGGGTTGGAAACCAAGTCAGAATGAGGTTATGGTGAAGCCTTTGCTCAAATCAGGTAGAGCTAATATTGACTGGTAATTCTATTGCCCATATGCAGATGTGGGTTACCATTCTAGGGCAGAGAGGAGCATTTGTGATAAGTAATAAGGAGATAGGGGCTCTGGTCATAGTTTCAAGTCAATAAGAGTGTTGGCATTTGTGTCAGCATGGATCCAGGGACCTTCCTGGGTAAAGATCATACTGCATGAAAAGAGAGCAGTTGGCCATAGCACTCCAAGGATCACACAGCCTTGGAAGTAACAAAAACTTTCAGACCCCAAGAACTCACTATGAAAACATCAGCAGGAGCAAACATGAAACTTGGGACAATAGCTCCCCAAATCTAGGTCCCCACATCCCAATTTTAATATAAAGGTCAAAGTGAAGAAATAGGCTAAAAAAATGAGCAGAAGAAAACAAAACAGAATTTGACTATAAAAAGCTACTACTGTGGTAGGGAAGATCAAGACATGAACTCAAAAGAAGATGACAATGTGAAAACAGCTGAACAAAAAAAACAAAAAAGAAAGAAAAATGCTAATTGGCCCAAACCCAATAAGAATCCCTGGAAGCAGAAAGAAAGGTAAAAGAGTGTCAGAGGGAAAAATTGGGAAAAATAAACGACAGTGATGGAAGAAAATTATAGAAGGAAAATACCTTTTCTAGAGAAATATGCTTTTCTTGAATTTCTTGTTTGAATGTCTTTTAAAAAAAAATCAATGAACTCTTGGTGAAGTTGTGAACTGGTCTAAACATTTTGGAAAACAAATTGGAACTATGACCAAAAAGCTATGCTTTGCAAAATCACTACTAGGTCTCTATCCCAAAGAGATAAAAGGAAAACAAAAAGGACTTTTATCTATAAAAATATTTTTAGCAGTTATTTTTTGCGGTGACAAAGAATTGGATATCAAGGGGATGCTGATCAACTGGGGAATGCTTGAAGAAGTTCTGGCATATGATTGTGATGAAATATTATTGTGCTATGGAATATTATGTGGGGGTGGTGTCAGAAAAAAAGAAAAACATGATAAGACCTATATGAAGTGGTACAAATTGGCACAAGCAAAACTGAGTGAACATTGAGGACAGTAACAGCAATTTTGTAATGATGATCAACTGTGAAAGGTGTGGCTACTTGATCAATACAATGATACAACACAATTCTGAAGGACTCATGATGAAAACATGGAATCACCTCCAGAGAGAGAATAGATGAATTTTGAGTGCAAATTGAAGAATAATTTTCTCACTTTTTTATGTTCTAATTTTTTTTTAATGTGACTACTAGGGAAATGTTATTTGCATGATTTCTCATATATAATTATTATCATATTGCTTGCCCTTTCAGTGCATGTGTGGGGGAGGTGGGGGAGTTGGAGGAAAAGAGAACTTGCAACTCAAATTTCAAAGAGAAAAGAATGTTTTAAATAAATACATTATAAATTAAGATTTTAATTAAAATAAAATTGATAAGGTAAAATATATAGAATTATAAAGTTAACTAATTAAATCAAAATAGTTATAAAAACATTAGATTAAAGAATCATGGAAACTAGGTTAAAAATAAATACAGAGAGACAAGGACTCAAACAAATTTGTAGAACTTATTTATCAGGGACACCAGAAGTCTCAGCAGGAAGAACAAGGAGACTGATGCCCCACTGAATTTCTTTTTCTGACTCAGCATCCAGGTCATATCATGTTCCTATCATAATTTTCTATTTATTGTTCTCCCACACATACTCCAGGGTGACTCCAAGATGGCCAAGTGTTTTACAGGGAGATGAAAAATCTCACCTTTGTACAACAAATTAGTTTCCCACCTCTGATCCAAGGTGAGTAGGCAACAATTAGTTAAGAAGCCAGAATGTAATTTCTACATAGATAAAATTACAGAAAAGGGGGAAAGAAAATGGAGCAAGTGTTTTCTGAGCATAAACACCGTGTTGAAATAAAGGCTAGTGTCTAATAACTTGAGGTTGTTCGGTCTACCACACCCATATTACTTAAGGTATTGAACTAAAAGTTTCTGCATTGAGAAAGAGGTTGCAATAGATGATTTTAGATGCCCCATCCCATTCTAAGACTTTTATTCTAAGACGGGGAAGAAAGGAGAGTCAGTAATAAATGTCTAACAAGCCACCAACAAACAGAATAAAAGAAAAAATCTTAGGTACTAACTTCAACCTTTTTCTTACAAGATTCCTTTAACCAGATGCTCTAAGAAGTTAAACTGATTGATTGGCATGTAAAATCTTCTCTCTTCCCATCTATTCTTGAAGTTGTTAATGAGTAGTGAGCTGTTTAAAATTAGGTAGAATGTTTTATTTGAGGGCAGAAAGTAGACAGGAAATAGTATGGGGAAAGAGGCAATGAAGGAAGAAAGAACAGCTCCAGATAATCCACAAATTGGGTAATAAATAATTCCTTGAATACTTGCAAGGGTCTGTACAGGGCCTGGCTCAAAACTATCATGTATATTTTATACAAGGTATAGAAGCCAGAGAAAATTGGACATTGCCTAGAGAACAATATTTCCAAATTGACACCACCTATAATGGCCTTCAAAAATCCATCACAATTGTAACTGTCACAGAACTGTAGGAAATTTAAAAGAATGAAAAATCTTGACTCCATATTTCAAGAAATGTCTAAATTGTTGGAGGTATCTTTAATCAGTCAGCTTATATGTGAATATCTCTCCTAAATGTAGATTAGAAGAAAAAAAAACCTTCTAAAGATAATGGAATAATATCCTAGGATAGCACATTGATACATTGGTGTTACATACTTATTTCTCAATGGACCTTTCAAAGGAAAGCATTTAATGCAAATATATAACCAGGAATCCCTTCATAAATGCATTGACAAATCTAAGTTCTTTACCTTTAATCACTCTAGCTTCAGGCTTGTATAACTTATATAACCTGTTATTAGACAGATTTTACAAAGAAAATAGAGTACTTTCTGTCATCTAAATCTTTTTTGGTTTTTTGCATGTGATGAATTTTTATTTTTTTAAAGAAAACAACTTCTTTGTAACTTGAATGTATAATTATACATATTTGAAGAAAGTAATTTGAAGGACAAGTCATATAATCATAGGCTGAGAGATAGAAGGCACCTTATAATCCAAGTCCTACCCCCTCATTTTAGAAATAAGGACACGGAAACCAAAAGAAACCTACATTATAAGGTAGGATTTGAACCCAGGTCTTCCTGACTCCAATGTTTGTTTCATAAATTAATACATATTGCCCCCATGGGGAGCCTAATAACAATGTCGAACCAGTTGTTTCTCTGCAGTCAGTGAACTTGCTGAATTCAAATCTCCCAGATAAAGGAGGAGGGCAAGGCTTTGAATTTGGAGCATCTGGGTTAATGTCCCACCTATTACAATTTCTGTGTGACTCTGGGTAAATTATTCAATTTCAATCACCAAACAACCCTTGAGTACTTTAGGTTGCAAAACAATAGATAATCTGCATTGATAGAGGAATTTTCCCCAACGGGAAAAAGATCTAGACATCACAAGAGGTAAATGGGTAGGCAGGTTGGTGGGTAGGTAGGTAACAAGGTAGATAGATAAAGTAAGGTGGATTTTAATGTGTGTGAGGTAGATTTTTGTTATTCTTTCTCAGAGTTTAGTTTCCCAGGATCCATAACCATAACAATCTATATTTCCCAGGCTCATGACTTGCAAACATCTCCAATATGCTTATACAGTATTATATAATGATAAATGATATAAACATTTGTGCTTAAATTGTAAATATCCACTGTGACTGTAAAGTAGATATAAATGTGGTAATGTAAGCATGTGAAGTGATTGCTCACAATATGCCTTCTTTGTCTACTGTCCTATAAAGCAGTTGATCACTGATCAAGGAGTAGGGAACCCTTAGGGCTGAATGCATGAGCTGGAATGCTGTGTGTGCCTCGATTGGCCCCCATCAAGGATTGGGAGGGAATCTGTGTTTGCCTCAACTGGCCCTCAATGAGGCAACAGGGGATATAGGAGAGTGCATATGTTGTCCTGTCTTGATTGACCCCATCAAGATATGTGATAGGTGCCCCCCCTTCTTTTTGGCCCTTGCAAGAAGGGTGATTAGGAAATGCTGTAGGAGTTGATGCTCCCATTATCAACAACTCTCTTTGAGAAGACTAGACTAGAATAAAGTAAGATTATTAACCCCCTTTAAGCTATTTTCCTGCCCTTCCTGTCTGATCAGATCAAGAGTGAACCTGTGCTAGCAGCTCTCCTGTGTGCTAGTGTTTATCTGTCTAAACAGATAGACATTGATAGAGATAGAAAGATAGAAAGACAGACAGACAGACAGACAGACAGATAGATAGATAGATAGATAGATAGATAGATAGATAGATAGATAGATAGATAGATAGACAGACAGGAAGGAAGCAGGTAGAAAAGGTAAAGAACAAGAGAGAAAGGAAAATCATAAGTATCTACTACATACTTGGTGATGTGCTAAGCACTTTAAAAAATCTTATTTAATTTGATCCTCACAACAACCCTATGGGATAGGTACTTTTATTCCAATTTGCTTCACCAAACAGATGCCAACTGAAGTTAAGTAACTTGCCCAGATAGTTAGTAAGTTTCTAAGGCTATACTTGAACTCAGGTCTTCTTGACCTTCAACCCAGCATTCTATTCATTGTGCTACCTATGTGCCTAGGATAGGTAGATGACTGGATGGACAAATAGATAAATGAATACATCAATACACAAATAAATGTATTATTTCAGCTCTAGTACCCTAATATATGTCACTCTCCTCTCTAAAAGTGGAACACATTTGTTGCTACCACACTCCTACTTTCCAAGCTATTTGTAGTTACCTTTTTATTTTTTAAATATCATATTTTCAATCAATTGATCAGAATTTCTCAAGCACTTGCTGTGCTAAATGATGGGAATATGAATAAAAAGGAAAAACAATCCCTTGCTCCTACTGAGTGTATATTCTAACGGGGAAGAAAACATATATATATATACATATACATGAGTACATACAAGATACATACAAGCTAAAGTTAGAGAAGAATGCCTTTGCATTTAGGTGTGTGGGAGGATGGAGAATGGCATTCTACAGAAATGTGTCCATGTTTTGAGTTATAAAGAAATCCAGGCATACCAAGGGATGAGGGAAGGGAGAAAAGATTCCAGCATGGAGGATAGCAAGTGCAAAGGCACAGAGATGGGAGATGGACTCTTGGATCAGTAAGTCAGTATAGAAGGACCATAAAGTGTGTGGAGGAGAGTGGAGTATCAGAAGGCAGGATGCAAATTGTGAACTTTAGATGGCAAACAGAAAAGATTATATTTAATTTTAGATGTAATAGGGAGAGGAGTAAGTGTAAGAATAGAAAGATAGGAAGGTCCTAGGTTGCAAAGACATTTAAATAACAAAAGGAGATTATATTTGATCTTAAAGGTAATAGGGAGCCCCTGGAGTTTTTTGAGAAGAAAGATGACATAATCAGACTTGTCCTTCAGTAAAATTACTTTGGCCTGTTTGTGGAAGATGAACTATAGAGGAAAGATACTTGAGGCAAGAGAAACTATTTCATTAGGCCAGTGAGAGGTGATAGGTGCCTGAATTATGCTGGTGGTTATCTGGTTGGAAAGAAGAGGGTATAATAAAGGAATATTATGGCATTAGAAACAAGATTAATGCCTGATTGGAAATGTGAGATGAGTATTACTGATGATATAATGGTTACAAATCTAAGTAAATGGAAAAATGGTGCTGTAATAAATAGCAAAGTTCTGAATAGGGGTGGGCTTAGGGTGAAATATGATGTTAACCTTGGGATGCTTGTGAGATGCCACTTTGACATTTAGCAGGCAGTTGGTGATGCAAGATTGGAGTTTATGAAAGAGAAAAGGATTGGATGTATGGGTCTTGGAATCATTTCCATATAAATGTAAATTGAAACGAAGTGAAAGAGTATAAAAAGAAAAAAACAAAAGCAAGGGAAAGCGGGACAGATTTGTGGGGTATATCCTCAATCACTTGCTGTGATATTTTTGAAGATCCAGCATATGAGACTGAGGAGTAGTCAGATAGGTAGGAAAAGAACCAAAAGAGAATTTCTTTTGAACCCAGGGAAGAGAATCTGCAGAGAGGGAAAGTGATCAATAGTGTCAAATGCTATAGAGAGGTGTAGAGAAAAATCATTAGATTGTGCAATTAAGAGATTATAGGTGATTTTGAAGAAATTTCATTTGAATGATGAAATGAGTAAAGATTTAGAAGAGAATGAAAAGAGAGGAAGTATAGGAGAAAAAACACATGAAAATTTTAATGTAGTAAGGGGGAAAATAACATTACATATGAAACCAGGAACTTGTAGGTTTTTGTAAAAGCATATATTAAATTTAATGCAGTATCAAAAATTGTGTTGTTATTTTTTTTAATTTCGACTTTTGGGAAGATAATGGATGAAACTGATAGACCACTAGGTATGAAATTAGAAAGACTCGAATTCAAATCTACCCTCAAATACTTACTAGCTATGTGATTCTGGGCAAGTCACTTAACCTTGTTTGCTTCTTTTCCCTAATCTGTAAAATGAGCTGGTGAAGGAAATGACAAACTACTCTAGTATCTTTGCAAGAAAACCCTAAATGAGGTCATGAAGAGACAGACATGACTGAAATGGCTCCACTTCTGAGGTTCTTTTTGTTCCATGTGTGTATTTTTAAAGTTTCTATGGATGTGCTTTTGTCTCTCTTTTAAAAATTTATCCCCCTGTAGTTACTAATTCAGTCCTTGCCCCAAAGAGTAATTCTATCTCGTAACTAATAAGTGCATTCAAGCAAAGCTTTTCAACGCATTGGTGGTATCTCAAAATACATATCTCAATATGTACCTGAAACCCATTAGCGTTCTGCCAAGAGGTGATTGACCTATTGCATCATCAGTCTTTGAGAAGTCTTTCATATATATCTGAGATATCAGCTACTTATCTCTTAAAATTTATTTTATTCTGAGTTTAAGAATAAAACAAGCATTTCCATAACAACGTAGAATTTAAAAAAAAAAGATTGCACGTAAAATTGCAAATCTATTAAGTACAATCTACAGATGGCTACCATTAGACACAAATATATGTGTATATGTAAAATCATTCTATGCATACTTACATTTATCAATTCTTTCTCAGGATGCAGGTGGTGTCTTCCTCCACGAGTCCTTTGTAGTTAATTTGGGTATTTATAATAGTCAGAATGACTTAGTTGCTCAAAGTTGTTCCTAAAACAATAATGCTGTTATTGTATACAACATTTTCTTGGTTCTGCTCATTTCATTCTTCATTATTTCATTAAAGTCTATGTTCTTCTAAAATCACTGAACTTATCATTTCTTATAGCATAGTAGTATTGTATCACAATCATATACCACACCTAATTCAGCCATTCCCCCAGTTGATCAAAATCCCTGCAATTGCCAATTCTTTGTCAAAATAGAAAGAGATGCTATGAATATTTTAAAACACATCGGTTCTTTTCTTTTTCTCCTAATCATTTTTGGAAACATCTAGCAGTGATATTTTTGGGTCAAAGGGTATATGCAATTTAATAATTCTTTGGGAATAATTCCACATCACTTTCCAAAATTGTTGGATCAACTCAAAGGTCCGCCAACAGTGAATTAGTGTCCTAATTTTTCCAAATTCCTTCCAACATTAGTCATTTTCCTTGTCAATCATTTTAGTCAATCTAGTACCTATAAAATAATATCCCAAGGTTATTCTAATTAATAATGATTTAGGGAATTTTTATATTACTATAAAACTGTTTTGATTTTTTCATTGAAAAAACACCTGTTTATATCCTTTGAACATTTATCTATTGAGGAATGACTTGTATTCTTTTTTTCTTTTTAATTTTATTTTAGTTTGCATCATTCATTTCCACGAGATTTTGAGTTACATATTTTCTCCCCATCTTTCCCCTACCCAATGTCCCAAAAGAGCCATCCCAGTGTATACCCCTCTCCCAATCTGTTCTCTCCTATGTCTTCCCCCCTCACCCCTCTCCTCTGACTTTTCGGTAGGGCAGGATGTATCTCCCAACAACAGTGTCTGTGTATCTCAAGTTTCAGTTGGATGTAGCTATTAATAATAATAATAATAATGGCATATATATATAGATATATATTTTTAACATTTCATTATAGAACTTTAGATTCTAGATTCTTTCTCTTCCTCTCTCATCACCCACCCCCACTGGAAGGACAAGCAATCAAATACGGGCTGAACATGTGAAATTACTCAGAACCTCTCCACAGTGAGCACACTGTGAGAGTCTGATTACATGTCCCTTCTTCCTATCCTGCCCCCCCAACCACTCTCCACCCTGTCCCTGTCCCTCTACAGAAATGTGAACATTCATCAGCCCTCGCCACCACCCTCCCCTCCCCTCCATTATCCTACCTCTCATCCCCCTTTCCCCCTACTCTTCTCTGTGGAAAGATCTCCAGTTAAGAGTTTATGT
>JAQQSV010006574.1:0-14240 GCA_028646515.1 Pseudochirops corinnae
ACACACACACACACACACACACTCCAGGAATACACAGGGAAAGCTTATTTGAGGATATATAGCACCTTGCTTACCAGGGAGTGCTTCTCCTGTGTAAACGTATGAAGACATGAATAGGATTTTTTTTTCATTAACAGGATTTATGTACAAGAATGAATAGAGGTTGTAAAATATAAAATAAATGTTCCTGTTGCAAACCAAAAGCTCCCTTGAGTCTGATGCCTTAGTTCTGGGCTCTATAGGACTTCTGAAGTCTGGAAGCCTGAACACCCCTTGAGCTGTAGTTTTCAGTGGCCTTTAGGAGAAAGGTAAGAGGATTCTGGATAATAAAATGAATGTTAAAAATTACTTTTAGAAGGGATGTAGTTCCTTCTAACTCTGCATATATAAGGCAATGATATTATATTGGTACTAGTTAGCTCAGAAGGTATTTGTAAGGAAAGTGCTTTGGCAAACCGAATGCTATGCAAATATGAATTACTAATAACAAATTCATTTTAGTGCCCCTACTTGACCACAGAATGGGCCAATTAATGCTGCAGCAATATTGCTGGTCTCTGTGGTGCTTTATGACTGTGCCACACATGTTGATGTATTAAAACTGGGAAAACATTAACCTCACTAAAATATGGCTTGCCACATTTTTGTAGGATTCTCAAGGCTAGCAGGAATAGTAGAGGGTTTGATATGTTATAAAGGGGCAAAAACAAATAGCTGGCAACAGAAATCATTGGACATGCCAAAATATGGAAGTGGGGAGGATATTTACTAGGTTTTGATGTAATAAACCTATGAATTTCTCTTTGAGATGATGATAACAACGTATGTGTCTGATGAGCTGGTGAAATATGTGAGACATTTTAAGCCAATTTGAGCAGTATCCTCACACTTAAGGGGTGGCTAGTAAAAGAAATTAAATGACAAATGACGAAAGGAGTAAGGTAAGGCTGCCTGTCATTGTAGCCTGTTACTAAGTCTCTGGACCCTCTCATAGGGAAATACACATCAAATTTGAGAGAAGTGGAGTGTAAAGATGAAAATGGGATGGTGATATGCAAGCTGAGCCCAGTTATAGCTTATGCAGATATTGTCACTGACGATAACCAAAGAAATGGACACAGACTTTTAAAATATATAAAGCATCAGAGAAACCAAGGAATGTCAATGAAACAAACTGAAAAGCCATAAACATGGGGTGGGGTAGGGAAAAGGAAGCACAATTGGTATTGAAGATTAAATAATATAGAGGTTGAGGCTCTTTTTCATATGAAAAAATATTCAATGAGCGTTAGATAAAATGGGGTTGTAGGCCAAAAGTTACAGGAAATGATAGGGATATTCTAGCCCAAAGCTTCCATATTCCACAGGAGGACACTGTGGCCAGCAATGTTAAAGACACAGCTATTAAGAGACAGAGGTAGGATTATAACGCAGATTACAATCATATCTAACTCCAAAACCAAAATTCTTTCCATTCTGCCAATAGAAAGAAGAAGGCATTATAAAAATATTTTAGGGACTATAGGAAATAGAAATAGGACAGAACTTTTTTTTATCTCACACAATACATTTCTAGTTAAATTCAATTCCAAGGCAAAATAAAGTTTCAAGTTTAGAGAGGTACCAATTGCTGAAGAGACAGGGGAGCCCATGTTTGTGGACGGCATCAAAAAACTTTCAGAGAAAATGTGTTAAGATTATAGAGGTTGGGGGGAAGGGTTGGAGGCAGAAGATCTATTAAGTTACTTTTACCAAGAAAGGCTATGTAGAATAACTTATTAAAGAATCATGATCTTAGGAATGAAGGTTCTTTGTAGGGGATATAAATATGAGACCACATACAAAAGTACTGGAAGATTGTCTAGGGATGTAACACTTATTAAAGAAAATTTGTGGATTCCACAAGTAGAAAAAATAGTGAAAATTGAAACATATTGAAGATAATAAAGTTTATGAGAAATTGGTATGGAAAGTTTGCAGAAAATCTGCTGGCTTTGGAAGAATTTTGAATATAATACAGTAGAAACATAAAATAATTAGCATAATTATATAAAATTGGTATAAATACATAAAATAAGTATATGGATAAATGATTTAAATATTATAAAATAGCTTAAATTATATTTTAAATAGAAAACAGAACTATGAAGGTCAAATGAGAAGGCAAGTTAAAGACTCATACAAAATACGACATATTTGTGAGGTGTTATTACTCTAGTGACTTGAAATAATGAGTACTCCTAAATTTGTCTTACATGCCCAGGGAGTAACTGACACACTGAAAGTACCTCACTTTATAAAATCTATTAAAAACTTTTTATAAACTGTGCCCTTCCCTTCTCATTCTCTCCCTTCACCCCCTCCATACTCTGTATCCAGTGACACTGGTCTTTTTGCTGTTTCTTACCCAAGATGGTCCATCTCCAGACACTGGACATTTTCTCTGGTTATCTCTCATGCCTGGAATTCTCTCCCTCTCCATCTCCAACTCCTGGCTTCTTTATCTTCCTTCAAGTCCCAGTTAAAATTTTACTTCCTGATCTCTCTTACTGCTAATGACTTCTCTCAAGTGAGACAATATTTCTAAGTGCTTAACATAGTACCTGGCATGTAGTTGGTGCTTAATAAGAACTTATTTCTCCACACCCCCATTTCATCTATTGATTATCTCCAATTTATCCTCTTTATACATTTTTTTGTAGATAATATATTATTACCCTCATTAGACTGAGCTTCTAGAGAGAAAAGACTATTTTTTTTTTGCCTTTCTTTCTATCCCCAACACTTAGCACAGAGCCTGGCAGAGAGAAGATTCTTCATAAATATTTATTTACTAACTGATTTATGGTGTTTATCATGCATTGGGCATAGAGATTTACCATGATATTATCTTGGTATATGGATTCAGGCATTTTTAAACTTAACCCAAATCTGTGAGACCACTATTAGAGTGGCATGTCTACGATTCCATCTCTCATTTCATGAGAAATAAAAATGCTTTACAGTATAGGAAACCTACTTAGGTGTCCCATTTTGTGTCTTAGGCTATAAAAAGAAATCTATTCTAGCTATAGAAGACTTCAGCATTAGGCCTTAAAAATAATAGCCCACATTTATAAAGCACCTTCCTTTGCCACCCTATGAGGTAGGCAAGTATGTGTATTATCATCTTCATTCTATAGGAAAAGTGAAGTAACTTGGCTATGGTTAACTAACTGGCATCAAAATCTCAGCATCAAAACTTGAATGTGGGTGACTTGACTTTTTAAAGAAAATTGAGGTCTTTAATCAGGGCAAATGAATTGTAGCTCAAGGTGCCACATAGCAAGGGCTGAGGTACCCCATGACTTGACTTCTTAACCACTAGCCTTGTGAAATCTTAGAGTAGTAGATAAAATAGTTAGTAGAGTTAATAGAGTTCAACTCTGAGGTAATCTCATTAAATCAGGTCTGGTACATGGAAGATAGCAGTAGATAGGATTCTGGCCTTGGAATCTGGAAGACCTTGGTTCAAATCCAACCTTAGAAAATACCAAGTATAATGACCCTCGACAAGTCACTTCAACTATCTGTCCCTTAATATCTTCATCTATACAGAGAACATTGTAGACTTAAAGACTTCAAAGGTCCCTTTTGGCTTTGCATCTATCATCTGATGTTATAGAAAGTTTTCTGAAGACAACCCAGAAGCCTGACCATCTTTAATATTTATGACCTGGTGAGAGGGAAGAACTCATTTCTGAAGATCAAAAGTAGCCAGATTTGGGGCAAGTCCCTGACCTCCTTAGCGTCCAGTCTGGTCAACTATAAGAAAAGAGGGTTGAATTACCTTGTTTCTTAAGATACTTTGAGTTACACGTCTATGATCCTTGCTCCTACTAAGCTAAAACAACCAAATAAATTTACTACTAGATTTAAATAAGGGAGAATACGGAAAGCACAGAATTTCTGGATATTATGATTTGAATCAAGAAGAAAAGTTCAGTGAAAATTACCTATGGAGTTCAACTTGTGGTCTTTAAAAAGGAAATAACATGAATTAGCACTTAATATTTTATCATGTGTTAGTAAAACACTTCACATGCATGATTTTGTGTGAGGTTGGTATCTAATATATTACCATCCCTATTTTATAAATAAGGAAACCAAGATTCAGAGAAAGTATATGATTTACCAAAGTCATACATTAAGGCAGGATTTGAACCCACATATTTTTGGTTCCCAGTGTAGCATTTGGTCTACTATGTCATGGTGTTTCTATTGATTAAAAAGAAAATAACATGTAAACACTTGATATTAGCTTACGGTCTGTTTTTCCATCAGAACCAAAAGTAACATCACAAATTTTAGTTTGCTTTTGAGTCTATATTTTCATTTGTGAAGCAACACTTTGTACCTTACATGGTTACCACCAACCACCCCAGGAGGGTTTGGGGTCCCTGTTTTATCCTTTGAGAACTTTCAAAAGGAATCCATGAATTCTTTGAGTACACAGACGAATAGAGCTGAACTATGAACTTTCCCATCCTCTTGGTTCTGTTCTTGGAAAAGAGAGAGTATCTAATAAGGCAGATGGAATTCTTTCTAACCTCATCCCTCATGTATGAGGCCATGTCTTGTTATTCTGTTCTTGGAATGGAGATAAAGAACAGTTTCTCTTCTTCTTAATAATAGTCTTTCAGAATCATCAAAGACCTTCAGCCTTGTCTTCTGTGGCTAAAGTATCTGATCCCCTTCAAACTTTTAGAAAATATGGCTTATTTAATATAGCAGAAAGGATGGTGGCCTGGGATCCGGAAAACCTGGGTTTTAGTGCCAGCTCCACTACTGACTAGTATTGTGAACCCATGGTCAAGCACTTTAACTACTATGGTCCTTTAGTTCCTCATCTGTAAAATAGGGGAGTTGGACATGTTCTCTAAAGATCCTTCCAAGTAAGAGATACTATGATAGTTTTTTCTTCCCCTAGACTTTCTGGAAGTTTGCTAAATCCTCTACTTATGACCATTAGATTCAAAAATTCAGAAGGGGTCAACTAACTGTTTCTAACAAAATTATCTCAGACAGTTGCATCTGGATTTTAGCAGTTCTGAGTTCAAATATGACCTCAGACACTTTCTAGCTGTGTGACCCTGTGCTAGTCACTTAATCTATGTCTGCCTCAGTTTCCTCAGCTGTCAAATGAGGATTATTGTGAAAATCAAATGAGATAATAATTGTGAAGTGCTTATCACAGTACTCAGCATAGACCAAGTGCTGTATAAAAGTTATCTATTCAACTATGACAATGACAACAACGACAGCAATGACACCAACAATGACAACTACTACTACTACACTACTACTAATAGAACTTCTTCTTCTTCTTCTTCTTCTTCTTCTTCTTCTTCTTCTTCTTCTTCTTCTTCTTCTTCTTCTTCTTCTTCTTCTTCTTCTTCTTCTTCTCCTACTCCTACTCCTACTCCTACTAATACTGGTCCTACATCCTCTACACTTACATGTTCCCCAGTATCACAATTAATTCTAGAATGGCTACTACATATTAAGTTCTATGTAAACATGTTAGCTATTATTTCTTCAATTATGACTACTACTACTACTCACATTAATGGGCTTACATACACCTACCTATGTATGTACATCTATCCACATAAACCAGTGTGACAATTAGTTAAAGAATAGCTTCTATTTCTGTTTCATATTGTTTTCCTATTAGCAATTAATTTGGTTCATTTTACAAAAGATAATGCTTTTATCAGAGTGTGGGGGGAATTTCATGATTATCTATTCTTTCATTCATTTATCTACCCACCCACCCATCCACTCATCCATCCCTCTATTTTTGGCATGGAACCCTGTGAGGTACGTGGCACAGTGGGCAGTGTGCCATGCCTGGAATCAGGAAGATATCTTTCTGAGGTGAAATCTGACCTTAGATACTTACTAGCTGTGTGACCCTGGACAAGTTATATAACCCTGTTTACTTCAGTTTCCTCATATGTAAAATGAACTGTATGAGGAAATGTCAAACCATCCCAGGATCTTTGCCAAGAAACTCCAAATGTGATCCAAAAGAGTCAGTTATAAATGAAAACAATTGGAAAACAAAAAGGGAACTCTTGTTGAGCAAACTCTTTCTACCTATACAAATAACTCACCAGGAGTTTATAATCTTAGCCAGCTGCTTGAGAGTTTAAGTGACTTGCCCAAAGTCACACAGTCAGCTGAAGTCACAGGCAGAATATATACCCTGGTCTTCTTGATGCCAAGGCTGATACTCTATCTACTATACCATACGACCTCTTCTGATTATTATTACACCTATGATTTAATTCATTCAAATATAGTTATATATTAATTAGCTACTAAATGTCTGTCACAGCTTTGGATATCTATCTTATGGGGAGCAGGAGGGATATAAGAGGAGCAGAAATAGACTAAATGCTAGATATGGAGATAATTGCACCGAAATAGAAAACTCGTGACTAATATGATTTACCTAGAATGCCATATTATTAAGGTCAAAGTAATGCATTAAAACCTAGCTGGATGTCTTATAAAGGTCTGTTGTTGACCATAAAGGAAACCAAGTTAGAGCCCTGGTGGATGAGACAATCCATCAATGCTCCTGGGAAATTCTTTAAAGTTCAGCTCTTAGTAAAAAGGTGTCAACAGCGTCCTTTTTGCATACTGTCAACAGTTAGTCAACACATATGTATTAAGTACATACTATGTCCTAGGCACAAATTGCCAAAAATTCTTATAGAAATACATATACATACATATAGAAATTCACTAAGCACATCAAATATCACACAGGATCCTTGAATCAGAAATAAGATAACACAGTACTTCGACCCCTAAAAAAGGATCTCCAAGTTCAAATCCCTCCTCAGTCATTTGTAGACCATTTGACTCAAGCCACTTCATTTCAGAACCTTAGGTTCTTAGAGTTGTCTTTCCATCATGGCTGAGACCCAGCAGAGATAATAAGGGACTATTAGGCTTATGAAAAGACAAAATAACATGTTGAAAAGATCACTAGCTTTGGAGACATGAAGATCCAAGTTCAAATTCTAACTCTGTCACATACCACAAGAGTGATCTGAGGCAAGTAGCTTTCCCTTTCTAGTCCTCCTTTTCCTAAATGATTAAAATGAAGAAGTTGTATTAGACAGCTTCTAAGAGTCCATTTGAATTCTAAATCTATGAAATGAATCTATGAATTGAAGATGTTATTCTTGTACTAGTTACCTCAGTTAGATGATTCACTGGAGTCGAGAAGACCTGAATTCCAATCTGACCTCAGACACTAATTGTGTGGCCCTAGGCAAGTCACTTAACCTCTCTCTGCCTCAGTTTCTTGTCTTGTTCTAGTTCACTCATGTCCAACTCTTTTTGATGCCATACTGAGTTTTGTTGGCAAGATACTGGAGTGATTTGCCATTTCCTTTCCTGGCTCATTTTATATAGGAGGAAACTGAGATAAACAAGGTAAAGTGACTTACACAAGGTCAAATAGTTAATAAATGTCTGAGACCAGATTTGAACTCAGAAGATGTATCTTCCTGACTCCAGGCCCAACACTCTATTCACTGCACCACCTAGTTTCTCCCTGCCTCAGTTTAAACACTCAACTATCAAATGGGGATAATGATAATACCTACTTCCTAGCATTCTTGTGAGGATTAAATCAGATTATATTTGTAAAACACTAAGCACAGTGCTTGTCACATACTAGGTATTTCATAAAGATTTGATCCTTTTCTCCTTTTCCCTCTTTCTCTCTCCTTCCCTTCCTCCTTTCCTTCTTTCCTTCCTCCTTCCCTACCTTCCTTTTCTCCTCCCTCCCTCCTTCTCTTCCTTACTTTTCTCTTCTCCCTCCCTCCCTCAATCCCTTCCTTCCTTCTTTCCTTTGTTCCTTCCTTCATTTTTTCCTTCATTCCTTCCTTCGTTCCTTCCTTCGTTCCTTCCTTCCTTCCTTCCTTCCTTCCTTCCTTCCTTCCTTCCTTCTTTCCCTCCTTCCTTCCTCTCTCCCTTTATTCCTCCTTTTCCTTCCATCCTCTCTTCTAGGGTAATTGTGAGGAAAGTACTTTGGCAAACCTTCAAGTGCTATGCAAATATGAATTACTAATAGCTGAAATTCATTTTAGTGCCCCTACTTGACCACAGAATGGGCTAATTAATGCTTCCACAGTATTGTTGGTCTCTGTGGTGCTTTATAACTGAGACACACATGGACCTGAATTCTAGATGGAGCCCAAAAGATTAGAATATAAAGTCTCTGAAAGCGGTAAGGCTACAAAGACCAATAAATAAAGCCCACTGTGACATATAATCATTCCACTGAGAAGCCTTTGCAGAGTCAGCACATCTTAAGAAGCTTCCTGCTGTTGAAAGGCACAGGAATTTTCAAGCTTTCACTTGCAGATAACCAGAGAAAAGTGACTGTGGCTACATAGCCACAGAAGAGAGGGGCCAGAGAATGCCAATGTTGCTCATCAAGGTATTCTACATATTCCAAATGTTGAAAATGGAGAGAGCACTGTGAATCATAGCCAAGGGAAGTCAACCTCTAATGCAAAAAAAGCCCCTGGGTTTTTGAGCCACTGTTTTTTGCTGGGCCCCTGCTGCCCACTGTCCATCTGCAGGTGAACAAAACTCAAAACTACCCACCAAAATAAGGCTTAGGAGGGTTCTCTGATTTTTTTTAAAGACTGCTACTTCTTCAACATCTGGTGACTTGACCACTGGAGACCTACCATATATTGGCATCATTAAGGATGAGTCCAGAGTTTAAACCTCCTTTGATATTACAAGATTAGGCATGGAGACTAGACCTATCATTTCATTGCTCAGCACTCTCACTTGAGGACAAGGAAACACCTTCTCTGCAATTTAGAATCTTAGAGAGTTGTCCAGGGTCACTAAAATGCTGAATGAGTTCCAGGATCTCACAGTTATTATGTGTCAAGGTTGTGCTTGAACTCAGCTCTTGTGGCTTCAAGGCTACTCCTTTATCCACTGTGCTGTGCTGTTTCAGGCATCAAAATATGACACTAGTAATTTCAAGGACATGGGTGTTCCTTTCACTGAGTCCCATTATTAGGCCCTCCAAGCTTTAGTGTTATCCAAGAGACACCAAATCTCAAGAACTGGAAGTGATCTTGAAGGCCACTGAACCCATTCCACACTTAAACAAAAATTCCCTAGAAGATTAAAATGTCCTCCCCCTGGCCCCCACCAAGGCTTGTCTAACTTTTGCTTGAAGATTTCAAACGCTGGGGAGCTAACTACCTCCCAACTTAGGACATTTCACTTTCAGGCAGCCCTAGTTCTTAGATAGTTTTCCACTATGTCTCAGAGATTACATTCATGGGTAAAGGACTCTTTGTGAGACATGTGACCAAAAGCTTTCATCACCAGAAGGCCAACCTTAGGTCGATGACGTCCTCAGATACACAGTCATGGGTTGAGGCCTTACCTGAAACCCTTCAAGTTCCGTAACATTTGCCAAAATGTCTAGTTGATGCAACTGATATAATGTTGGCTTTGAAGTCAGGAAGGCTTGAGTTCAAAATCTGCCTCAGACACGTACTACCTGTTTGATCTTGGGCAAGTCACAACCTTTGTCTACCCAAATTTTTTTATTCATAAAATGGGAATAATAATAGCACCTGTTTCCTACAGTTGTGAAGATCAAGTGAAATATATGTAAATCACTTTATAAACCTTCAAGTGTTGTGGAAATGCCAGCTGTCATTGGCTATTATCGTGTCTCCTTCACTGTCTTAGCTTTTAAGATCCCAGGATTAGCGTTTCACCATTACGAGTCATGAAAATAGGACCTGAATGGAAGAGAAACGCAACAATTCAGCAACATGCAGCATTTATTTATTTGTTTTTAGTTTTTATTGGATTTACCTTTCCTAGGCCCTTCATGCTGTACCTACCCTCCAAAGAGGTCTTGTTTCTGAAAATCTAATAGAGCCAGATACAGGCTGAGTGGTTAACGTTGTTACTCTGACATTTAAAGAGACCCAAAATGACTCCCTCTAAGTTGGGAGAAGTTTGTCATGGCTTCTAGAACTTTATCCAAATTTAGACATTTCTATATTGTATTAAGTGACAGAGGAAATTTTAAATGAGCTTAATAATATAGGTTTCTTTTAAAACCCAGGATAATAATAAGAATCCTTAAGGACATTCTCCCTGCTCCATGGAGAGATTAAATTCATTGTCACTGTAAAGCATCATTTTCACACATACAATTTATTTACCAGCAAAATCTAAATTTTGCTAGCATATACAACCAGTCAACAGATGCTTGTTAGTAAGGATGTACAGGTGAAAGGAAGGCTATTTGTTAAGGAGCAGATGCTTCCATATTCTTTTGCCAGATGCATATCAAGAACCACCTGGAAAGAATTTGATCATCTGATATGTATTTAAAAATAGTCATTATGAATTTAAAATGTTAATTTGTAATGTTTAAGACTAACATAATGGTTAGAAAATACAGATTAGTAACTTGGTAATTCAGTCTAATGTAATATTGACTACTTTATGTATTTATGGATTTAGGGGCAAGCTCCAAGAACATTTTAAAAATGCATTATTTTTAAGGAAAATAATGAAACAGAATGCTAATTCATTTTGGGAAGTTAAATGTCTAACAGTAGGAAATGCTATGTCATTCTACTCTTTTGCTTTATAATGTGAAATTTGAAGTATTTTAACATTTTTTCTATAGCCCTAACATGATCCTTTACTGGGAATGATATATAACCTTAAACTTTGCCCCCTTTTCTTTATAACTATTTCAGAATGGAAACAAAGTAAAAAGAGAGGAATGGAATAGATAGTCTAAGGTACCCATCAATAAATGTTAGTTATTTGTGACAATCAATTTGCAAGTGCCAAGATGTGCTTAAACCTCTCGATAAATGTATTCCTTGAATGAATTTAATTTCCTTAAGTGAAAGAATTTATTTCTTCTGATCAAACACAAAGAAATGAATTTTAAAACCTGCAAGTAAATATTTCTCCTTCCACTCACTGATTGATCAAACATTTATAAAACACTAACTGTATATAGATCATGGGTACCTTCACTTTACTAAGCACCATACACATTTCAAATAAAACACAATCCATATATTTGTGGAGGATATAAATGAGCAGAGTGATAAAACACAAACTCAGTTGTAATATACAATATGACATAATATGCCCACAATACAGCTACAAAATAAAATGTGATATGAGGTACGTGTGTGGGGAGGGGGGGCAGGGAGAGTGTAGAGGGTCATTATAAACTGGCTTTCCTAAAAAGCAGTAGCATTTGAGTTGGGCTATAAAGGATCTCTTCTATAGGCAAAGAAAGGGTGGAAGGAAATTTTAGGCCCAGGGATGAGCATGATCAAAAGCATGGAGACAGGAAAATACTGAATTGTGGAGAAATGACAAAAATTGTCTGGTTTAGTTAGCAGTGATAGCGTTAGTTAGTGAAAGGCAATTACAACAAATAAGGCTAAAAGGGTAGTGTAATGGCAGAGGATCTTGAATACCCAGAAAGAGTTTGAATCCTAGGCCATGGATGTTAAAGTGCCATTGAAGACTTTTTGGCAAAGATTTTTTTGATATAACCAGATCTTTACATAAAAAAAGATATTCAAACAGTGCCATATGGTTTTGAAGAGAGGAGAAAGAGAGTGAAGGTGGGAAGTGGAGGACCTATATCAAAGGGGTTGACAATGGGGACAAAGAGAACAGGGCAGCATTGCAGAGAGATATTCCAGAAAAAAAGTAGACAAGACTTGGTAATGAACTCTATATGAGAAGTGAAGAAGAGAGAATAGTCACAGATATACCCAAAGATTCAAACTTGGGGCACAAGGTGAAGGGTGATGACAAAGGGAGAAATAGTGAGGTTAAAAGAAGATGATGGAGTGCTAATAAAATTGTCCCCAGTCCCAATGTTCTAACTTCCTTCCACTGAACAACAGTCATGTTCTGACTTAACCACACAATCTGACATGAACCACACCATAGACCCCCAGACTCAATATAGCCATTGCCCCCAGCTAGCCACTGTCCTCAGATCCAATTCACATATTTGAATAGGTGTATTCTTGTACTCAACTGCAACCACATTATCCATTTAGCCCAAGACAGAACCACAATACTTAACTCTCCATCTTGACCAGATGGCACCACAATAGCTAACCAATCAGAAACCAGCATGATCAGGAGGTTTGATGCCTTAAGAATAGAAGGGACTGCTCCACTATTACCTAATCCCTTAACAAACTCCTCCTGCCTTTTTAATATTCATCATTTCTGTTATGTTTGTGCATCTTTATCCTATTAACATCCATCTTGCTTTCTCTGAAATTGCAGGTTCCACTTGGAACCTAGCCCACTTCTAAGGGGTGTCAATCCTCAATAATTGCCCGTACTTGGATTAGAGGTAGTCTGACTCTGAATTCTTTGAGATGGTGCTGCCACAACACATCATGAAATTACAACAGTTCCTGAGTGGGCAGAATCTCTGACACCCCTGAATCTGCAACAGAGGTATAGCTTGTGGGATCAGACACAAGCTTCATTTCTGATGTTTTGATATTGAGATGCTGGTAGGATATCTAGATCCAGAAAGAGATAGGGAACCAGAGCCAAAGACTAGAGATAGAGATATTTGAATCTCTGGGACCTAATGAGATTGCTAAGAGAGAGAATGTAAAGAGAAAAGGTCAGGAAGAGACTAATGTGGAAAATTCAAATTAAGGAATAGGAAAGGGGTTAAGGAGTCAATCAAGGAAATAGAAAATGAGCTTCTTGTGAGGTAGATGGTAAAGCAAGGGAGTGAGCTGTCTCTGGAGGAAACACGCAATGGGAAGTAGTGGTCAACAATGTAAAAACCTACACAGAGATCAAGGAAGAAGACAAAAGGAGATAATTAGGTTTGTTGAAAAGGCACTGTTTGCCTCAGTTCCTTCATCTGTAAAATGAACTAGAGAAGGAAATGGCAAATCACACCAATATCTTTGGGGTTTTCTTGTGGTCACAGAGAGTCAGACATGACTAAATAACAAAAGTCCTTTCTACTTCTAAATCTAGAATCTTATGGCATGATTTTTGCCTTATGTCATGTCTCTCTGAATGTGCTTTTCATCAAGGCTAGGGGCTAGATCTATTATTTCATTGGCAAAGAGAACTACCAAATGAGCAAACTCTCTTTACCAATGAACTACCAAATGAGGAAACTCTCTTCTCTAAGTTAAAGTCTCAGAGAACTGCCTAGCTTAGAACATTGAGAGATGACTTGCCCAAGGTCACACAACCAGTGTGTCAGAGGTGAATCCATATCCTCCTTGTCACAAGGTTCACTCTCTATTTTCTATGCCACACACTGTGCTACCTCTTTTTCTGTGACCAAAGAAAGGGAAGAGAAAGTGGCCTGTCATATTGATACCTTTAGAGGAATGGAGAAAGAACATTAAGAAGATTCCATATTGAATAATCCCAATCTTTCTAGTGAAGATGGAGGCTAGATCTCCTGCTTCAAGTGGTATAAGGGAAAAAGAGGAGAGAAAATGTGGAATTTGTGCTTTAGAGAATGAAATAAGAAAATTGAGATGAGACAAAGCATAGACGGATTATGGAGGAGCAATGAGTCGTCTGATGAAGTTATAAAGGTTAGTTACTATAATTAGGTAACAAAAAAATCTGTCTTTGAATGAAACCCAAGGTATCCATAACACTAAATTGGTACTTTTTTTTAGAAAGTCTATCACCTACATTATTTCACATATTTACAACAGTCAAGCATCACTGTTATGGGAATCTGAAGATCTTCCCTGCCCCTAGGCCCTTTGCTAAAGTGGCTACATGACTCTGAGGACCCTTGGATATTTGAAAGTATATTCTGTTCCCTAATAGGCTGAATGTGGTCACATGGAGCCTGTGGCGCCAGGCTTGTTTTCCAGGAATGCCTGTGCCTTGTAGCTTTGTGATTGGGCAGTGGCTCTAGAGGGCTGTGACATTCTCCAAGCCAGGAGAAGGCTATATATATGCCCTGATGTGAGGTTTTGGTTTGGGGCTCACTTTGAGAAGAGTTGTGTGATTTGGCCAGACGAGACTCTGGGCAGCCATTGAGCCCCCCGGCTTTGAAAAACCCAGATGTTGGTGCTTCCCTCTCTGGTAACTGACTAGGTAACTGATGTAATGGTCAGACC
>JAQQSV010006575.1:0-14240 GCA_028646515.1 Pseudochirops corinnae
CTTGTTATTTTTAGTAACATGTATGTTAGCTTCTTTCTCTGAAATCTTCCTCCTTGAGGGCAGAATCCTACGTATATTCCTCTCATATCCCCAGAACATAGAACACGGTGTTGGGAATGTAGCCAGTGTTCAGTATGTTGGCATGATCTGAATAACATCTCCTTTCTCCACCTTTGCCCCGGCAGCTCTCTGGCTTGCTCCCACCCTCCCCCACCCAGGCTCAGTAGACCCCTGCTGTAGTCATCCCATGGGCTCCCTCTGCTTTTCCGGGAGGGTACACACACAGAAGGATGGCCTGGATCAATTTACAGGGGACACTCATATGCTGTAGAATCAGCTCACTGGGGTGATGAGAAGCTGCTTTCTCCAGCTCCTCTCTGCCTGCCTCCTCCCAAGCTGTGCTTGGGCCAAGACACATCTGGGGCCCTGAAAGCCAAACAGCGAGTGTGGCTAGGTCCTCAGGAAAGCAGCGATTTCCTTGCAGTCGATTTCGATAATGGGCCATGCTTCTGCTCTTCCTCACTGCCTCCAATTAGAGCCAAGTCCAATCAGCTCACATTTGTTGTAGTCAATGGACTAGTTAGCATGCAGTGGAGAGCAGACAGGCTGCTACCTCCTGAGGTGGCACTCCTGCACAATAGCTCGAGTGGTGCTGGATTTAACCAGAGGCCTTGCACTCAACTGAGGTTTGGACCCCTTCCTTCTAAATAACATTCCTTGAAGAGGTCAAACTGGCCTGCCCACGTTCTCCAGCCCAAGCATGGGCCATAATAGACATGAATACAAAGATAGATACTTAAGTCTGTAGATGGGCCAGTGGGAGCTGTTCCTAGCTCTAACCTTCCACTGGTTGGACATACGGATGGAATCTAATGTAAAAGAGGCCTTCTGCTTTCCCTTGGCTGTAATCAATTAGAGCATCTCTATTCTGTCCTATTCAAGGGTGCCTATCTGGGTGATGGAGCAATGTGAAGGATCTTGTTAAAACGTGATCCCCCCTCCAAACCAAAGGATCTCCCCTACAAGCCAATCACCTGGAGGTAGGGGAAGGTAGACCTGTGATTTCATTGGGATAGGAAAGCAACAAGGCAGGTAAGCACCTGCTCTCCACCTTATAGTCTTAGAGTGTTACCTGTGATACTAAGAGGTTAACGCAGCTGAGATGCTGAGTCACATGGCTCTCAGATATCACCGACAGGACTTGAGCCCAGGCCTTCTGTACTCTGAGGCCAGCTCTTTCTTCATGTATGCCAGATAATCTCTCTTGGTCATCTTCTTGAGAAAGTTGGACTAAGGGGCTTTGGAGGTTCTCTCCATCTCTATACCTGAGATCCTCTAATCCTAAGTCACTTTATTGCCATGGTCCTCAGTTTCTTTCCTTGTTAGATAAGGGAGTTATACTGAATTCCCTCTGATGTCCCTTCTGCTCTACAGCTTGGATCCAATGAGTGACCTTGAACAAATCTCTTCCCTCCCTGGACCTCAGTTTCCTCTATAAAATTAGACGGCTGGACCTATGATCTCCCATTATATCTTAGCTACTAATTCTTTGATTGAGCCAACTAAAGAATTAGGCAAGTTTCAATTGATGGAAATAAAGAAAAATCTGACCTACTTTATCCTTTGCTTAACGAGTCTTGCCCTAAAGCTCATTCTCATTCTGAACTACGTTAATGGTAGAATTTCAGGCATTAAGTCATGATGGTGGCCAGAGAGAGTGGAAAGTGCTCCAACTACTTGTGATAACTTACCAACATTTCCTATGTGCAGGACCAGGCCTGTGTCTTTTCCTCTACTCCTACCTTCTTAAGCAGAATATGGATCCTAGGATTCCAGATTTATAGTTAGAAGGGCAATCAGGGGCAATCTAGCATCCCCTCTTCCCCCCACATACACTTTTTACAGATGAGGAACTGAGGCCTAGGGAAAGGAAGAGACTCATCTGGGGTCACAGAAGGATAGAGGCAAGATTTGAAGCCAGGTCCTCTGAACCCAAATCTAGTACTTTTCCCACTGTGCCCAGCTCCCTCCAATTCCTTGAAGGAATGAAGCACAGGAAAGAGTCATTTTTTTTAAAAGGGAGAAGGATGAGGTAAATGAGAAGCATGGGATCCTGCTGGACCAAGCACGAGGTAGCTAATGGGGAGAGTGTGAGCAGCTAAAGGAGCCATGTTATGCCTTTTGGTCATCCTATGTCTTTGCAGGGGAGGGAAGCTCTCACCATATTCTGAATGAGCCTCCTGAATTCCTGCAATACCCTGGAGGGCCTTCTGAGCCATCATAGAAAGATGAAATTACCACCAGTCTGATGAAATTATATTAATGCTAAGTCTATTTAATGATATGAAAATAATTCAAAAGCTGGTACTCATAAAGTTAGAGAATCTTTTTTCTTTAAGTCAGATATTCTGAACATGGAATGAGTCCTTAGAGCTGGTCCAGGACAGCCCTACCCCTGACACTGTTATAACATGAGCAGCCTGTATTTTCCTGAATACTCCCAGTGACAGGAGGGGCACCGTTCTTTGGGAATCACTTAAATTGTGAGAAAGTTCTTGATATTGGAATGAAATTTGTTTACCTTTCTCTACCCTCCAGGTCTACTTAGCAATAGGCAGGTAAGTCCAAGAGCTCAGGGAAGAAATTCTACATCATCGGCCCTGCTTCCAGCATGGCCTTCATAGCCATGACACGGGAGAGTAACCTTATAGAGGAGGAGCCTGTCCATGATACCACCAGCACTGCCCCTGGTGGGGTAAGGAAGGCTCCTTGAGGGAGAGACAGGAAGTCAAATGTGCCAGGCAGGTCGAGTCTTTGTCGTCAACTCAACCACAACTTCTCCCCAGAAATCCCAGGCCCCTAAGCCCAAGAGGAGCAGCACAATCCCTGGTCTCTGGACCATTGACTGGCCCTGCTTCCATTCTGGTTTACACAGCCACTGGCCAGGGGAGCAACACCAGTGAAGATGCAACCTGGTTACTACCTGTACAGGCCCTATGGGTCCTGCCATCTCAGCAGCCACAGTAACTGAAGACTCAGAAAAGAAAGGTCTCACCACCAAAGTCCCTGGCTTTCTCTAATAATTCAGTATCAGAAATGGAAATGAGGTTATCAGGGGGATTTATGTTAAAGAAGATGCATTAGCACCAGCCTTGCCCCCAAAGGACTAATGAACCTTTGCTTCTGCCCTGCCTCTGTAACCTCCTCGAAGTGCTGTCTCTCCATATTAGCATGTAAACTGCTTGAGGACAGGAACTATTGTGCTCTTCTGTTTTCATCCCCAAGAGTTAACACAATGCCTGGTATATAGTAAATATTTAATGAAAGAGCATTCATTCAGCAGAACCAGGAGAACACTGTACACAGTAACAGCCACGGTGTGTGAGGACTGACTTTGATAGACTTAGCCCTTCTCAGCAATGCAAGGACCTAAAACAATTCCAAAAGACACATGATTGAAAATGCCAGCCACATCCAGGGAAAGAACTATAAAGTTGAAATGCAGAGCGAAGCAGACGGTTTTCTTTTTTTTTTTGTTTTGTTTTGTTTCTCATGGTTCCTCCTATTGCTTCTGGTTCTTCTATACAACATGACTAATGTGAAAATATGTTTCATATGAAGGAATATGTAGAGCCTACATCAAATTGCAAACTGTCTTGGGGAGGGATAAGAGAGGGGAGGGGGAGAAAATTTAAAATTTATGGAAGTGAATACTGAAAACTAAAAATAAATAACTTTAAAAAAAAGAAAGATCTTTCATTCATTCATTTGTTAATTCGTTCAGTCACACAGTCATTCTACCTAGTGGTTCCAATTCTGCCCCTAGGAGCTGTACAGAATGAGTCTGTTCCCTCTTCAAAATGACAATCCTTTGAATACTTAAACTGGCTATCATATAATTCCCATCTCTTCCACAGACTGAATAGCCCTAGCTTCTTCAGGCAATCTTCATGGGTCTAGCATCCCTGCCACTTACTGTCTCTGTGAAATTGTCCAGACTTATCTGGACATTCTCTAGCTTATCAATGTCCTGCCTAAACAGAGGTGCTCAGAACTGAACGCAGTACTCCATATGTGTTCTGAAAGGATAAGAGGAATTATGAAGACAGGACTATAGGCTGAGAGCAGGCAATCTACTGCAACCCTCTTATTTAACTTCACAGGGAAACTGGACCCAGAGAGGGTGAATGGTTGGACCAAAGTCACCCAGGAAGTACATAGAAAAACTCAGGAAGTACAGGATCTAAATGCACCCTGTCCTCTGATTCCAAATCAGAGCTGTTCTCACCAACATTCCATTCTGATTTCCAGAATATCCCAAGAAAACATCCATTCCCAATCATTAGAGAGTTTCAGTAATTGGATCCTCTTTCTTTGCTAGTGTTTTTCTTTGTAACTTTCCTTTAGAATATGTATGTATGTGTATCTATATTATATATCCATATATATTTCATTCATGAGATGATACCTGCTTGACTTTCCTTCCTTTTGGTTTTCCAATTCAGCAATGAACAGACTGTGCTCCTCTTCCTCTAAGTCAGCTCTTTGAAGCCTGTCTGCCACCTTAATCTTGCATATCCAATCAGGTGACAATTCCCATTGTTTTTGTCCTTCTCCTTTCTTTTCCTTCTTTACAAGCCCTCATCACCACCATTAAGACTATTCCAGTACCTTTCATACCTCTAGTCATATTCCTATCTTAGCAGGCTTACCTGTTTATGGCAAAACTCTTAATAGTCTATCAGTGAAAGTCCAGACTCCTGTGCCTGGCATTCAGAGCCCTACAGAGGCAGCTTCACCTCTCCCTACTCCTCCCGTGGACAACATGCTTAATCCAAATGTACACTACTGTCCTGCTTCCATGTCTTTGCTTACATTGTCTCCTTCCCCCAAGCCCTCACCACCATCTCTCCTCATTGAAATCTAACCATCTTTTAAGATCCGGTGCCAAAACTGTCTCATTCAGAAACCCTTCCCTTACCCCCTTGATCATTAGTGTGTATTTTCCTCTCAGCCCTCATATAGCATTTGATTTTTACCTTTTTGCCATGGATCTCATATCCCTTCAGGTTAAAATCATCTGCTTGTAAGCGTTGCAGTCCCATGTTAGCTCAGGGGTTCCCCCATACCAGGGACAGTTTTATTGATTGCCGAGATCTTCTTAGGGCCTGCACATCTTGCCACTTAAGAAGAGTTCGTTAATGTTGATCCATCTGCCTCTCTGTAATAAAGGGAAGGGAAAGAGACTGAAATGAGCTGGCTGTCTAATCTCCAGGGTATCCACATTCCTCTCTGGGCATTCATCCTGCATAATCCCCAATCAATAAGGATTGGGAAGAACCCAAGTAACTTTTCCCTGCTCTAAGGTTTCCTCTGGATAATGTTAATAGATCTCCTTTCTATAGCACTTTAAGGTATACAAAGAATTTTACAACAAATTATGTCATTTGGTCCTCATAAAAACCTTATAAAGTAGGTAGTTTTATTATTCCCATTTCATAGAAAACTGAGGCTGAGAGCCCTTAAGTTATGTGTCCCAGGTCACACAGCTAGTGTCTAAAATGAGATTCAAACTCAGGACTTGTTGAGTCCCAGTCCAGCACTCTATCCACTATATCATGTAACTACTTAGAAGAGAATGAGGAAAGAAGCAGTAACCCTGAATGAAAGAAGACTGGACACCCATAGATAAATATATGTGTGTGTGTGTATATGTGTGTGTGTGTGTGTATACACATATATATAGTATATATAGCTTATATATGTAGTGGTGACTTAGAGTCAGGAGATTTGGGTTCAAATCCTGGCTCTGAGTTTGCTTTGCTGCATGACCTCTGGCAAATCCCTTCACTTGGGATTTTTTCTTCTCTTCATTTTTCTTCTCTGTAAAATGGGGGTAATGGCATTTGGATGATAAGAGAAAGCTTAATTTAATGCCAGATTTGGACTCAGGAGGATTTCTTCAGTGACACTTCTTAGCTACAACTCCCTAGGACTCATCCTTTTCCAGTGGAAGACACACTGGATTTGAAATCAGACCTAGGTTCACACTATACCTCTCTGGGCAAGTCATATCACTTCCTGTTCTAGGTATCCATCTCATCTGTAAAATCAGAGGGTTGACCTCCAGAGTACCATGCAGCACTAAGTCCAAGATATGATAAGCTAAGAAGGATAGTGGAGGGAATCCCCACGCTGAAAGCTCCCCAGGCTAGCAAACTATTGGTAGACTACCCACCTCCCATAGCCTTTTGTAAACTTGAAAGGTTGATGTCCATCTAAAGGAGAGTTATTGAATGCCTCCAAATGCCCAAGTCAACTCTCCTGAAGGTCCTTCTCAAAGACTCTCTTTCACTAGAGGCACACACTGTCCCTAGGGATCATGGGTACATTATGCAGCATAATGTACAGAACAGTACAAGTAATGCTGTATTTGGCCTCAGTGGACTTGGGTTCAAATCCCGGCTCTGCTACTTACTATCTGTATAACCCAAGGCAAGTCATTTGATGTCACTGGATTCTAGTTTGCTCATCTCAACCATGAGAAGGTTAGATTCTAAGATTCTAAGACCTCTAAGATTCCTTCCAGATTTAGATCTGTGACCCCTTGGTTTACCCTCTCAGTGGGTCTAAGATTGTTTGAAAATAGAGATTCTTTTTTTTCCTTTTCCTCTCCTATTCACCCCAAAGCCACTTTTAAATCTATTTTTAGGAGGAGGCCTTAATAGTGTGGCAGCATGCATTCAATTATTTGGTCGTAAAGTGCCTAATTATTAATGTTCAGTCTGGAGCAAGCTTGATTGCACGAATCAATGATCACTTGTTGTCTGGGACTCTCAGCTGCGGAAGTCAGTCTGGTGGAGGACCCTGCGATACTTCTCCTCACCCCCAAGTGCAGCTTGACTGTCCTTCTCTGGGAACAATATTCCAGGGAACCCTACTTGGATTGGTTTTGGAACAATGGCATTAATGCCACCCCAAAATGAAATGCTTAATGTCTTTTGCAGAAACAATTGAAATACTTTCCCAGTTTACCTTTCTTTCTCATTGTTTTAAATAATTGATCTGAAATAGCACCACCCCAGAATTTTGAACTACCCAGTAATGGGTTAATTACCCTTCAGTGATAACCTGTTTCCTATATCCTTTGTTAGCATTTTTTAAAAAATATCTTCTTTTAGCTTCCAATTGAAACCAAGGAAGGGAGGGGAGAGGAGGAGAAGGAGGAGAGCTTGAAGGAAGAGATTTTATTAACAAGGAAGAGTTGATGGGGAAAAAGAAAGATGATTTAAACTGCAAGATGGCTTGGAAGCTCTCTGAAAATAAGAGGCAAAGTATTTCATTTTTTCTTCAGGCCTATAGAAAATTGACCGAAACATAAAATGATGGTATTTGAGTTGCATTGAGGCAGGAAAGAACAGTCTCTCAAAAAGAGTGCATGCAGGTGTCCATTGATTAAGAAGAAATTGACCTGTTATATTCTGATGAAAGCGTGCAGATTCTCTGGCTATGTCTTCTGATACATGGTAATCATCTGTCTGAGCCTTTAAAGAATTCTCAGAAAGGCCTTTACTTTCAGGTTTTCCTGACCTGTAATGTGACCATAACCTCTCCTACTGAAATGGGCGCCCCATTTTTTGGTTTCTAATGATGGGACACAGTCAACTGCTTAATTTTAGTGTCTTTGGCAAGGAATCGATTTCTCTTTCAGAGCACTTATGATAAAGAACTTCTACCTTCATTGAGCTGTTCCCACTGCCTGTCAATCCTTCTGTTTATCTTTAGCACCCTCCCAGCAATGGCCCCTCCCTGTTAGCAGATGGCCTGGCCTCTCACTACACCATTCTGAAGTAAGCCATGTATCTTGAATTCTCTCATCCACATATCTCTCCTATCCACATCTGAAAGCCCCTCTATATCTTCACCTAGCTTCCTTTGCTTTGATCCAGTTTTTTGAGGCAAGAAGTAGTCTATTTCTTTGTCAAGGCTCATCTGAAATCCCAGAATTGGAAGGGGGTTCAGGGGTTGCTTTAATACCTCATTTGTGCTGTTGAACTCATTCCTGTCTATGTGATGTGTATGATCTCTGTGACCTTGGTTAAGTCACAACCTTGCTGTGTGGGTTTCAATTTTCTCATATGTGAAATAAAGGATTTAGACTAGGTAACCTTCAAGGTACCTTCTGGCTCCAGCTCTATGATCCTGTGATTTCTTGTGCTGGCCATAAATCCTTCTCTCTCATCTTAGCACATTGCCTGCCATAAGTGATGGGATTTAATCATTTTCAGTCATGTCCAATTCTTTATGACCCCATTTGGGGTTTTGCCATTTTCTTCTCCAGCTCATTTTACAGATGAGGAAACTGAGGCAAACAGGCTTAAGTGACTTAGCCAGGGTCATACAGCTAGTAAGTGTCTGAGGCTGGATTTGAATTCAGGTCCTCTGGAGTCCATGGCCAGCACTCTATCTACTGCAGTGCCACCTAGTAGCCCTGCTTGGCATTGCAGTAAATGCTTAATAAGTGGTTTATCTATCTTTAATCTTCCCCTATCTACTGTCCCACTGCCTCCAAACACATTTGGGTCTCACCCGATTTAAAAAAAAAAAAACAACTAAAAATCTTAATTTGACCTTGATGTGTCTTCTGCACACACCCAGATACACACACACACACACACACACACACACACACACACATACATATATGCCTAAGTGTACTCGGGCTAGTTTTTGTTAGCTACCCTTAGATAGGTGGGATGGCTCAGAGTCCAAAATACTAACCGAAAGAGCTCTCAGCCGGCCCCAGCTTGCGAGAAGATTTTTATTCAGTGTACCTTAGCAGATGGAGACTTCAGTCCTAGCAGATGGGCCCAAAGAACTGAAGGCCATAAGATTACAGCACTGAGGAGCTCAGTGACCACGAGACCAAAAGCAATACCCAGAGCCAGTGAGCCCAGCAGAGATAATGTACACAGTACACACACAGAAGATTCCCAACAGAGGATATCAGAAAATAGTGGAATGAGAGCACCAGAGGACATCTCAGCCCTAGAAGTGTCAAAGGTGTGTACCCTGGCAATATATGGCACCTATGTTTGTGCCCTGTACTCTTTCATACATATTCCCTAACTACATGGATTCCTAAAGTGAACAAATTCATGGTGATGCTTATTATTTGTATGTGGGCCCTCCCCCACTGGTGGTGTGGTAAACTGTGGGGGAGTAAATTTCATATGTGCATGGGGGAAAGGGGGAACTTTTTTTGTCATTTCATTTGCTATGCTGCTTTGACTAAATGTCTTCTGTTTTGAGTCTCTTTTTTGGCTTTTCAATTTTTTATTTTATTTTCCTTTTGTGAGGCAATTAGGGTAAAATGACTTGCCCAGAGTCATATAGCTAGTAAGTGTCAACTGTTTGAGGTCAGATTTGAACTCAGGTCCCTCCTGAGTCCAAAACTGGTGCTCTATCCACAGTACCACCTAGCTGCACCGTTTTTTGTCACGTGGCTGACTAGGAAAATCTTATGCAATGGCTTTAGCTCAAGGGCTATGATTTTGAGTGGCTGCTTACCCAGAGAGTAACTTGAATCTAGGGAATATTTTGATTACTGAAGACAATAAATTAGGGAGTCTGTAATCTTAGGTCCTGATGCACCATCTTAGGGGTTTATCTTAGATTTCAAAGAGGTACTTTTCTAACAACCCCAAATCCCTTTTTCTCCCTCAAGCAGAGTTCAAACAGCAGGTTGATGCTATAAGTCTGGAGGAGTGTTTATGGTTAGACAGAGAAATTGAGACTTACTAGAAAGGAAGGAGGAGAGAAATGTATTGATAGCTGATGGACTAATGTGTGCCCCTTAAGAGTTTTCAGCATTTTCTGGGGGATGAAATAAATACTGTCCTATACCCAATATACCTTGTTACCTTGAATGCCTATATATGAGTAAGGGACCATTTCATCCAGTATTTGTGAACACCTATACACAAGATATATTCATATTGACTTTTCCTGGAGGGAAATGAGTAAGGACCAAAGGATCTAATGAGATATAATGCGGGTGTCTAGTCCCTATAGTTAAGTCAGCCCAGATAAGCCCAGAGCTTGAATCATAGGGCTACAGGTTCTAAGCTAAACTGAGTAGTTAATACTCTCTGCCCTCCATTTCCTCAGCAGGGTTGACCTCACTACAAAGTGTAGCAGGAGAAAGAGCCTAGTCCTGGCATAAAACCTCTATTCAGAGACTAGAGCTAGAGGAATGGGTAAATCAAAGAAAACACCAAGCAGCATAAAAATGTTTTGGAAATCTAGAGATCTTTAAAAGAGAGAGAGTAACTCCATAATAACTACCAGCGGAAACTCAAAGAGGGGAAATTTTCTTTCCAAAAGGACTATGTGAATACCTAGAAGAAATGAGGCAATAGATAGAAAAGTTAAACGAAAACTATATAAGAATTAGGTGAATAAATAGCTTAGAAGGGTAAGTAAACAAACTCCGTTAGTAGTCAAATAGACCAAACAGAAATGAGTAACGCCATGAGACAGCAAGAATTATTAGAACAAAATCAAGTTTGAAAAAATAGGGGGAAATGCAAGGTATTTTAAATCAAAAGTAACTAGCCTGGAAAATAGGTAAAGGATAAATCATTTAAGAAACACTAGACTCCCTGAAACCACAATTAAGCAAAAGTCTGGACACTATATTTCAAGAAAACCATCCAAATGAATTAGAGCTAGAAAGCAAAATAAAGATAGAAAGAATCCACTCCTGAATGAATTTCCCCAAGGAACAGTTCCAGGAAGTTATAGGTAAAATCCAGAGCTCCCATAGCCAAGAGGAACCACTTCAAGCATCCAGAAAGAAGCAGATCAAGTACCACAAGACCACACCAAGGATCACATAAGACCTGACAACTTCTATTATAAATGAGGCATCTTAGAATGCAGTATTCCAAAAAGGCAAAGATAGGCTAACAACCAAGAATAACACCTTGCAAAGCCAAGTGTAATTCTTTAGGGGAAAATGGACTGGACTTTTGGAAACAAGGATTTTTAAAGCTACCAAAATTTCCAGAGCTTTCCTCCCCATAAATTTATGTCTGAGACAAATCTCCATCATTGTACTGTAGAGTTGACTTTTTGAACCCATATGTAGAAATTCACATTCATTCCCTTTGTGTTGCTTCTTGTCAGATTTGTTCCACTATTACAGCCTGACAAAATACTTAAAAAAAAACTTTTTCTATCTACCACAATATCAAAATCCAGGCTATCATCATGAAAATAAATGACAAAGACCAATGTTAGTCTAATTTTTAAAAATGGAATATGCATTGTTTAATTGCATACAATGTGCCCTGGACCCTGTGAGGAGTACAAAAGTTGGAGAAGACATGGTCCCTATCCTGCTGTAGAAACTCAAAGTCTAGCTGAGAAGTCAAAACACATTGATGCCAACACACACAGGAATAATGTGGAGAACATCAGCAGGTACATTGCAAGGCAATAAAAATTGTGAGAGGGCTGAAAGGGCCAAATTAAGAGTGTATGTAGCCTGGATTGGGGGAAGTCATGGAAGGGGAAGTCTGAGCCAGCTCTCTGCTTGGGAAACTGATTCACCATCTTTAATGATCCCATTGGAGCATCATAGCAATGGTCAGCCATCAGTACAGACCAGTCCAAACCTTCATGCTTCCTGGAAGAGTTGAGATGGGCACTGGCAAGGCAGGGAGGGGGAACAGATGAAAAGGAATGGGGAAATGGGGACAATTGTTGCTTTGTAATCAGTTCCACAAGGCTGAAAAGAGCTGATGATTTTCAGGCAGTTCCACATCTGTGAACCTTCTTTTTTTATACAATATTTCACTGCTTTTTGTCATGTTTTCTCTGAGTGGCAAAAACCCAAAATAGAGAGGCAGAAAGAGCCAAGCTTGCTTAAACAAGCCAGCCAACCCACCCTATTACCTACTCTAAAACAACTCAGAGTTAGTATTTAAGCCAGAAAAAAACAACTTTTGTTTGTTTTTCAAAAACAAATCTTAATAGATGATTTTTTTTTCATGGAAACAGAAATCTAACTCAAGATGATTTTGGGAAAAGTTAAAATCTCCATGTGACATTCAGAACCTATGCCCTACAAAAGTATAGACAATCAGAAGTTGGGAGACATGGGTCCTTATGTAAGATCTCCAACTAGCTTTCTCTCTGGCCTTGGATAAGCCACTTCCTAATAGCAGATAGCTCTTCATCTTTAAAATGAGGGGGCTGGACGAGATGCTATTGAATGACTATTTTAGCTCTAGTGATATGATCCTATAAACTATCATTCTAGTTGTTCCTCTTTTCATTCAATAAATTTTTGGTAGAAGAAAGGAACAAAATAAGCATTTATTAAATGCCAACTAGGTGGCAGGCACCATGTAAGGCACTTTACAAATATTATACCATTTGGTCCTCATACTGTCAGATAGGTACTATTATTATCCCCAGGTTATAATTTAGGAAACTGGCAAATAAAGGTTAAGTGACTTGCCCAAGCTTGACTATGGGAGCCCTTGCTCAATTTGATGACTGCTCTCCATCTGATGAGATTACAGGGCACAGACCTTTGCCTGAAGGTTCCCTCCCATGGAGGTAGACATGCACCCCAACATTCTTCTGAGTGGGTAGATAATTCTTATGATTGTCTCTCAGTGATTGGGGTTGCCTCCAAGACAATTGCCAATTGAAAATCAGAGAAGAATGGATTCTTATTGGAAAAACCATGTCACCACCATGGTCTATAAATGCACACTGTGAATTAGCTGTGTTCTCTTTTCCAAATGTACTCTCTCTCCTTTGGAGTGCAACAAGGAGGGTAGAAGAAGGCAGTTCTCCCTCCTCTCCCTTCTCTGACCCAGGAACAGTATTGGTAATTTTTCAAGAGAAACAAATGATGAGCTCAGAAAAGACTTGCTGTACTCCCATTTCCAAGCTACCTTCGTCCACCTTTCTGTTTCCTTTTCTGAGCACAAGACAGAGACTACCCACCCTAACAATGGATTTTCCATATCCAAGATATGGCAGTAGCCAAAGCATTGATAAGAACCCCTAAAGAAGCACATGCAGAGGTAGACATATGAGTGCATGCAGCCTGAAAGGAGAGATTCTGAAAGTGGGCTTTCCTAGGATTGGGGCTGGAAATGTCTTTGCCAGATATAAATGTGTGCGTATGTATTAAAATTCTGTCATTT
Source organism: Pseudochirops corinnae (assembly GCA_028646515.1). Lineage (NCBI taxonomy): Eukaryota > Metazoa > Chordata > Mammalia > Diprotodontia > Pseudocheiridae > Pseudochirops > Pseudochirops corinnae. The sequence continues at coordinate 13,230 of JAQQSV010006575.1, forward strand.
CAATTTTAATTTTTGTAGGACCTATGACTTTTTTTTAGTATCAGTTGTGAGGAACTCCCTCTGCCAATACAGATCAGCACCTGCTCTGAAGTAGAGTTTTATAGAATTGTTAAAACACCAAGAAGTTAAGTGGCTTTTCCAGGGTCACACAACCAATATATGTCAGGGATGGAACTTGAACCCAGGTCCTCCTGATTCTGACACCAGCTCTCAACCTCTTATACCATACTGACAGTCATAAGACCATATATGCTTCTATTTAGAATATCAAGTTTCTTTGCTCTCCAAGACAGTCAGAGATAGCTACTGCAATTTATGGTATTGGCTCAATATCAGCCATCTCAAAACCTCTTATACCATACTGACACCAGCTCTTAGCCTCTTATACCATACTGACAGTCATATGATAAAATTCTATGATTTTACAATTCACTGAGTCCCATGGAAAGCAAGTTCAAAAGGCTTAGAAAGGCAGTACACACTCTAATCTGGCTGGCTGCCTAATCTGGCAGGATTGTTTTCTAGGCTTGGGGCATTTCATCACCAAATTACAAAGCAGCTACATAGTAAATAAAGACTGGGGTATAGAATGTGAGGATTGGAACAGACTTCAGAACCAGAGATGATTCAACATTAGAAAAGCAATCAGCATAATTAATCATATTTTTAAAAAACACATGATTATATCAATAGATGAAAAAAAGAGTGTTTGACAAAATACACCATTAATTTATATTGTAAAGCCTAAAGAGCAAAGGCATAAAGGGCCCATTTTTAACATAATTAAAAGTGTATATCTGAAACCAAAGCCAAGTATTTTATACAATTGGGGAAACACTAAGCTTTCCCTGTAAATACGAGTAAAACAAGGATGCCTCTTTTCCCTAAAGTTATTTAACAATTTTAGAAATGATAATGATAATAATAAGACAGGAGAAAGTAATCAAAAACATAAAAGTTGGCAAAGGGGAGATAAAAGGCCCCTTTTTTGAAAATGATATAATGGTCTAC
>JAQQSV010006576.1:0-14240 GCA_028646515.1 Pseudochirops corinnae
GTGAAAGTATTTGCAGATCCTATACATGATTGCACACCACCATGGGGGTGGGGGGGGAAAGGGAGGGGAGAAAATCTGAAACTCAAGTGATTGTGGAACTGAATCTTGTAAATTAAAAGTAAATGAGTAAATAAAAAAAAAATAAATGCACTGTATTCATTTGCCACGATTCCAAGGCAGTTGCAGTCCCATATAACCACTAAGTTTTGAGGCTTCTTAATGCAGACTTCTCACTTAGGAAAATGCAATATAGAAATTAATTAGTGTGGGGCGGTGTCTTTTACCCTTTAACACAATTCATCTACCACAATTAAATGATAAACTCAGAACACCAAAGTGCTATATGGCTTCCAGGTGGCATCTTAATCAATTTTAAGAAAATAGACTGAGGCATTCTCTTGTCTCATAAAGGTAACTGGTTCACTATTTTTAACTATTTCAATCTGGAATATATAGCTGTATGAAGGTCAGAGTAATGTAAATTTCCACATTTAATACAGAAGGAAATATTTAAATAAAAATGTCATTTTAGTAGTACTTCAAAGAATAAGATCATAATTATATCTTTTGTTGTTGTTGTTGTTTTGGATGGGAGAAGACAAGGAAGTTGGTGTTAAGTGACTTAATGTTAAGTGTCTGAGGCTATATTTGAACTCAGGTCCTCCTGACTCCAGGACCAGTGCTCTATTCACTGTGCCACCTAGTTGCCTCAATACTTTTTCTTAATGTATTATATGAAGGAGAGGAGAATAAACATTTATATATTTCCTACTATGTGCTAGGCAGTGTGTTAAACACTTAAAAAAACAAACAAATATTATCTTATTTGATCCTGAAAAAACCCTGAGAGCTAGGTACTCCGTTTACATCCATTTTTAGCTAAGGAAAGTGAGATTAAGTAACTTTCCTACCATCACACAGTGTCTGAGACCAGATTTGGACTCAGATATTCTTGTCTCCAGGACCAGCACTATATCAAATAGGATGCCAACTACCATCATATTATTAATGTATTGACATTTCACTAACAAAGACTGAGTGACAGTAGAAGCTTATTTTTTTGCAGTAAATGAGAGTCTTACATCAGTTTACCTTCTTACATCTAATGATATTCATGCACAGCCTGATGTGTGTGTTCAGCCAAGTCAAAATGCGAGGAAGACAAATATAATGGATTCATGATAGCTAGAGTATAAGGACCTGGATTCTAATATTCTCTGCCATTAATTAGCTATCTGGAATTGGGCAAGTAATTTGATTTTTCTGTGTCTCAGATTTATAAAATGTCAGAGTTGGAAGATATATCAGAGGCCAACCTGTACCTGAACAACATTCACTACCACAGCATAGCTATCAAGTGAGTTCTTTATGCTCTTTATTTCCCATAGCAATTCATCCCTATTAGGGAAAGTTCAATGACTCTTTTTCTAACCTCTAGGACAAAATATATAATCCTCTATTTGTCATCTAAAGTTCTTTAGGTTCTGCTCAAAGAAAGCTACTTGCTGTTCCCTAATAATAACATTCAATCTCTTTCCTCTCTACCTTCGTAACTCAAGTTTATATTGTTCTTTTTGTTACTTCCACTCATAATTTCTGGCTCTGTTTCTGTGCCAACCAGAATATCTTCCATATGATAGTCCTTAAAATACTAGAAGACAGCTACCAGCACTTTCCTTATTCCACTATCTTCTCCAAGTTAAACATCCCCCATTCCTATACTTTATTAGTGGTAAAGATTCTAAGTATTTCATTATACTTATTACTTTCCTATAGATACCTCCAGCTTAATAATGTCCATTCTAACCTATGACCACATGTGGTTTAAGCTGAACAGAGCATATGAGGACGATCACCTCTCAGACACTTACTAGCAGTGTGAACCTGACCAAGTCACTTAACCTTGTTTGCCTCAGTTCTTCATCTGTAAAATGAGTTGGAAAAAGAAATGGTAAACCACTCCAGTATCTTTGCCAAGAAAACTCTAATTGGAGTCACAAAAAAGGCAGAAACAACTGAAACTACTCAAAAATTAAAAAAAAAAAATTCTGACCTTCACGTTCAATAAAGATACTTCAATAAGTGGAGGACAGATTCAATAAGAAACTATCAACTACACAAGAAGTGTAGAATATTTATGTGGGTATATGTATATATTCTAAACTTCTTTTTTTTCTACTGAATGTCAAAAAAATTTGCTTTTTCATTTAGTTTTTCATATCTATCAATACCCACAAACCCATTTTTCCCTCCCTTACTCCATCCCCTTAGTCCATCTTTTAACAGTCATATGTGGTGAAATATACTCTGGTTATATGTGAGAGTACATGCCTTATATTGTGCCTCCAATCCATCAGTGCTCTGTCAACAGAATCAGGGGTGTGATGGAAACAGCTTGAACCTAATATAAAGAGCTGACTGTTAAATTTTCAGTGAAATCATTTAAAAGTTGAAATAGACAAATTCTAAAAATCAAGAATTGATTTATTGTAGGAGGAAAACCAATTTCTTTTTTCTATTTTAACTTCTCCCTCTGACTCCAATAGTTCTAGCTGGCTTTATTTTATAACTTCCTAAAATGTGGTCTATATTTTTGTTTGTTTTGGTCATGATTGTCAGAGATTCCTGCAATTCTTATATTTTCTCTTCTTGTCCTATTTTCTAGGTCAATTGTTTGTGCTAATGTTTATTAATATATTAATATTAATAAATTAATATCTAATGTTTTCTTCTAATTTTTCAGTCCTTTTACTTTTTTGAATACTTTATGTAGCCTCAAGGAGACACAGGATTCTCATTGTTCTGTACCATTCCCCCCACCTCCATAATTTCACATTACTCATGTTGTAAAGAATTATAACCAATGAAATGAATAATGAGTAAGAAGAAACAAAACAAAACAAAAAAGAGGTAGAGAGCAAATGGTATGCTTCAATTTGCATTCAGATTTCATGATTCTTTCTCTGAATGTGGATAACATTTTCTTGAGCCTTTTGAAGTTGTCTCAGAACCTTGCATTGCTAAGAGCCAAGTCTTTAAAAGTTAGTCATCACACAATGTGGTTGCAACTGTGTACAATGTTTTCTGCTTCCCTCACTAAGCATCATCAGTTCATATAAGTCTTTCCAGGTTTTTCAAAAGTCTGTCTGCTCACATTTCTTATAGCACAATAGTATTCTAATACATTCATATACCACAACCTGTTCATCCATTCCCCAGAAGTTGGGAATCCCCTCATTCTATATTTTTTTAAAGGTGATAACTACTTGAGTATGATTGTTCAGTTTTTGCTCTAAGCTGTTTCTTCTCTTCCAAGAATTTAACCCCTCTTATTTCAGTTCATTCTTTGTTTCTTCCATTCAGTCTTGGATTATCTGTGGTCAGTTCATCCATTTTTTTTCTAAATTCCAACTATGATTATGTTGGGTATATTAACTTCCTCTGAAATTATATGTTGGAATTATTTGAACCCCTGGTATTTCTTCAATGTGGTAGGAATTTTTTTTTTTCTGTTTGCTCATACTTATAGATTTAACTTTTGGATTGACACTTTCTGCTAAGGCTGGTATCTGTTCACTCTTGTAGTATTAAATGAAGTGGCTAGGTCTAAGCCCTATATCTTGCTACCATCTTTGAGTGAGATGATGTTATCTTGGTTTAGTTTATGAGTGTGCTGATAAATTTTTAAAAATTTACTCTCTTTTTCAGAAAGTATACACAACATACTTTTTGAAATGCTAACCTCCATTATAAAATTTTCTCCACCATGTTCTCAAGTTTAGACAATCAGTAATGCAACAAACCAAGCCTTCTTTTGTAGAATTTGCCAATTTCTGATGTATAAATGATCATACTATAAATTTATCATTCCACTCTTGAGAAAATTTTGAGCTGATTATAATACACTACTGGATAGATCCCTTCTCTTGCTGCTCACTCCCACAGTCACTCAGTCTTTAATGAAATGACTTTGTTTTGTATAGCTATTCAACCCTGGAATCCCTGGGTAAGGTTATGTCTCATGTCTTGCCTGTGTTCAGGCCCTGAACTTCCCCATAGCTGTAGACTAGCATTGTTAACATGGTCACACTGACTTTGCCTATTTCATTGGGAATTAACTCTAACAGGTCTATGACTTGAGGCCCTAGACCTTAAAATTATACTTCCTGAGGCAGTAAATGGCACTGGGTTCAGGCTATTCTCCATTGATCAGTCTATTTTACTGAACAGTATGGGGTGACTGGGTGTCGATGCTACTTGGTCATTTAATTGATAATTAAGATAATGCATAGCTGTTCCACTCTTGTTATTTCTTTTTATTTTCTCTATCATATAAGATATTCTTTGTATTAGAAAGTGGAAAACAAAAAAAAATGAGAAATTTAATAACCACAATAAGGAAGATGTGATCACAAAGAGTCAATTTTACTTCAAGTTGGAGACATGTCAAAGTATTCTTTCTTGCATTGACTGAGTGGGTGCCAGAGTTTCCTATAAGACTACAGGAATGCTATAGACACCCTGTACCTAAATTTTAGCAAGGTTTTTAACATGGTCACTCATTGTGTTTTTCCCCCTTGAGATATGAGAGATACTCAATTGGGGAATGAATAAACAAATTGTGGTGTATGAATGTAATAAAATACTATTGCTCCATAAAAAAATGATGAGCAGACAGACTTCAGAAAAACCTGGAAAGACTTAAATGAACCTATGCTGAGTGAAGTGACCAGAACCAGTAGAACATTGTACACAGTAGCAGCAACATTGTGTGATAACTAACTGTGATAGACTTAGGTCTTCTCAGCAATGCAAGAATCTAAAATAACTCCAAGACATAATCGAAAAGGCTATCCACATATAGAAAAGGAATTATGGAGTCTGAATGCAGATTGAAGTATAATATATGCTCTCTCTCTCACTCTCTCCATTTCTTCTTTCTCATATTTCCTCCCATTGATTCTAATTCTTCTTTATAACATAATTAATGTGAAAATGTATTTAATATGAATGTATATGTAGAGCCTATATCAGATTGCATATTATCTTGATGAGGGTGGAGGGGAGGAAGGGAGAAAATTTAGAATTCAAAATCTTATGGAAGTGAATGCTGAAATTTAAAAATCTAATTAATTAATATTTTAAAGATCATCTTCTGGAAGCCAAGATGGCAGAATAAGTAGTAAATCACCATAACTCTCCCATATCCACCTCCAAAAACTCCCATAAAGTAATTCTCCAAAACAAATCCTGGAATGGAAAATCAGCAAAATGATAGGGTGAAATAATCTTTAAACCCAAGAAATTTGAAAAATAGGCAAGAAAGGTCTGTGTCCCTTAGGGAGAAGGGGGATGCAGTGTAGGACAGGAAGCATCCCAGCAAGTCCCACCTCAACAAACAAGGGGAAGATCTTGATACCCAGTATGGTGAAATACTCCCTCCCTCCCTCCCTTCCTTCCTTCCTTCCTTCCATCCTTCCTTCCTTCCCTCCCTGCTTCCTTCCTTCCTTCCTTCCTTCCATTCTTCTTTCCTTCCTTCCTTCCCTCCCTCTCTCCCTCCATCCTTCCTTCCTTCCTTCCTTCCATGCATTAATACAATAGACTTGATGAACATCTATTATTGAATTGATCTAGCACAGTGGTCCCTCATTTAAAATATCCATTTTTCTGTTTCTGAGTAATGTCAAAATAATTATTTTCAAAGTAGAAAAGTAATTTAATAAGTCTTTTTGTTAAATGATACAAAAAAGTTAGATTTTTTTTTTGTCTTACTAATTTTTTAAAAATTGAATTACTGGATGTTTTAGTTTGCTGCAGGCACAGCCAAAGTGTAGAGTAATTAAGAAACTGATTTTGGATGGTGCTTCCAAATGCACACCAACTTTGCCATATGCTTACTATGCTGTCTACGTGTTTCTCAGAAACTTTATCTTCAGGCAACAATTTTGTTTCTCATGTCTGGAATCACCCACTGTGAAGCCAAATGGAATAAAAACCAGAGGTAAGTTTCCACCTGACCTTCACACTGCTTACCTATGCTCTAGGCACGGCCTCACACTGGGAGTCCAGAGAGAAGCATGGAAGTAAAATTTTCAACTAGGAAAGGCCTTATTCAGGACATCACTCTTCAAAGATTGTTTTGCAAGTCTGGTTCTTTACTGGCTTCTGAACAAGAGGACATTCTGCTCCCAGATCAGCTGAAGGTAGGAGATGTTTTGACATGTTTTTATCTAGAACTCATATTACTGACTATTATGTTACTCTAAGATTCCTTACTCCAATGGGGTTAACAGTTTGTATTGTGAAAAGAGAACTGAAATATAAGCAGATCTGTTTTTAAGCGATTGTTATATCACTAATTGGAATGTTAGTCAATGACTCTTAAATGACAATTGTCCAGCTTGATAGACACTATAACCCCACAATCTACCAGAATTAGGAAACAGCTCCTCAGCCAATCAATCCAGCAACTGTCACAGAAGTCACAGCATGAATTGGACTGATTTGTGTATCAAGCAATGAAAGAAACTTGGAAAGGGATGAGATTCCCTCAGTAATCCTGTTTTGTTGAGATAGGCTGTAGGAAGTAAAGAATTTATAATTGCTTGTTCCAGCTTAGGTATGTGGTTTATTCCTCAGCTCAGTGTAATGCCTATAGTGTTAGTGTGATGCCAAAGATGAAGCACAGAGAAAATCGTATGGATTCGTGGGGATTTTTTGAGGCTTTACATGAGCATGATCCCATCATATTATATGGAGAATAAATTTTGTCTTGTTCTTTGAACTTAGTTCTTAGATTATATGGAGAAGGGAAAGGCAGTTGTCACCCGAGCTCGGTAAGTAGCAGGCTTAGAGAGAAGCTTGGTATGGTAGAGATAAAGCTCTAGACTCGGAGTCAGTAAAATGCTAGTCTCATTCCTGTTTCACATGCTTACTAGGCCTGTGACCCTGGGCAACCCAGTAAACCTCTCTGAGTATCAGTTTGCTTATTTGTAATATGAGGCAGTAGGATTTGATGACCTCAAAGGTCATTTCTAACTCTAAATCAATGATCCTATGATTAGAGTATTCCAGAAAGGGAGAGACCAACTACCAGAATCAAAGATAAGGAGATGATCCCAAAAAAGAGATAATCTGCAAAGGACCAGGTTAGGACAGCTTTCTGTTGAGATCAGAGGGTCCTAAAGTTACTATGAAGCAAAAATGTGCATTTTAACAGGAAGCACAGATTTAGCAAATAGTCTAACATTGGGGAATTTCTCCTTCTGTGTTTAGTGACAGTGAAGACTTCACTAATATATTCATTTATTCTGGCACCCCTCAAATCAAGTGTGATATGAATAAAATTAAACATAGTTGTGGATTTAGAAAACAACGTGTTTAATGTGAGAAAAAGAAGACTAAAAAAGAATGCAACAACTATTTGGTTGTTTTTTTGAGAATGAAAAAAAATGTTCTTCTGTTTCTTCTTTGGAAAGGAATCTTTGTGACCTTGGACAAATCTCTTCACATCTCTTGTCTCAGTTTTGTCACCTGTAAAATGAAAGGTACACTACTTGATCTTTGAAATCTGCTTCTAACTCTAAATCAATGACCTTTGGATCCTTTAGCAATAGTGGACTAAATGCTTTCTCAAGGTTTCTTCTAACTCTACATTTCTCTGTACTGAGTCAAAAGTGAAAATGGAATAGAGAATATTCTTGGAAAAGTAAAATTCAGTGAAAGAACTTGGAACCACTGATGAGAGCTGTGAAGAAGTGAGTTTAATCCAGAATCTAACATCATTTTTTGGGATTTTGAAGAAACAACTCCATGTCTCTGCTTTGACTTCTCCATGATATTGTTGCTAGAATGAATGAAATCATGTCTGTTAAAAAAAATAACAACCACCAAAAAATACAATAAAAAACAAAAACAGTAAAATTTCTCATAGATCTACAAGAAACCTATTAAATAACTCCCAGTTATATCATGACAGTTCTACCACTTCTTTGCCTTCCCATAAACATGCTTGTGGGTGAGAATATGTCTTTGCCTCTGTATTAGTTGGCCCCATTTCCCATACAGACAAATGATGCCCATCTATGGGGTTGTGCTCTTCTAATGTAAGCATAAAGACCTCAGTCCTGTTAAGTACTCAGCTAGAACACTTCCCTAGTCACATATCCCTGAATTTCAATGGCCATCTGTCTAAATGGCATTAAGCCCATTCCAAAGTTGATTATTGTTTTTGTCTGGGATTGTGTCAGGCAAGAAAGGGAATCAGTAAACAGTATTGTGAAGTAAATCAATCAGTAAACAGTATTGTGAAGGTTCCCAGTCACAGTTTTAGCCTCACAATAGAAATAGGTCAGCACAGCAGGTTGCAATTCACTGTGAATCAGAGCATAGCTCTTCCATAATAGCAAATATATTGGTTGACCTTATTGGACTCTGCCCATGGATCAAGAAATCTTTTGGGTTAAGTGGATCCAGGAATATCTCTGAATCTACTTAAGTCAGTGTTATGGGAGAACATGGGGAAAGAAGGGAAGTATTATCAGAATTTGTTTTCAAATTCTACACCAATAACAAAACAGGAGAAGAGATGGGAACCAAATCAGCTTCAGAATTTACAGGGGGCTAAAATCTAATAGATGTATCTGTGTATGTGTGTGTATGTGTGCACACTTGCTTAAAACCGTGCATATGGATGACAATTTCCAAATGTTATTTTCTTTTTTTTTCATTAATAAAGTGTCTTTACAGTGTTGATTTAATTATTTTGCTGTCTTTCTTTAGATTGGCAAATTTGGCCAAAAAAATATGGAATGTGCTATATTTTCTCCAGTTAAATTTCTATAAGGTCTTTACTTTGCATATTTTCTCACATCATCCTAAGTATGTGTTTCTCAGGTAGAATATAGTTGCATCTATGGATTAAATACTGTGCTCTTTATAAAAAAAAACCCTACAAATGATTGTTCAGTAAAAAGCCAGGAATTCTTTCAGAAAGTTATTGGACATTAGATTCATAACAAGTCATTTTTTTTTTCAAATTTCTTGGTCACAAATTTACTTGGAATTCTTCGAGTTCATCAATTAGAAATCATGGATTAGAAAAACAACCAGTTTATAGAACTCTTCCTGGGTACATTATAAAGGATTTTAAGCCATAAATAGAATTATTCTACTCAAAAGTTTTATTATATATAATGCTAAAATTTTTATACTCAATATTCAGAACTGGGAAACTTAGCTTAACTAGCAGATAAGATCCGCAAGCAAAAATTGCTTTTATAGTATGATCCTAGCCACATGGGGACATCTTCATCTACTTAGCATGTAAGCACAAGGTGAACCAGAAGAAGCTTTGTGAGGCTATTCATTAGACACTTCTGTTATATAGTAATGAGAAAACACTCAAAATGCTAAAATTGAAAGAATTGTCATATTAACGTGAATTTTCGAATACTGAAGTCCATATGTCTTCAATGATAGATGAACCCTAACATGTTGGTCAGGGAAATATGACATAAATGTATTGTAAATCTAAGGAGAAAGTCAAGTTGGTGGTAAAAGCAAATCCTCTCAAACTCTCCTTAGTGAATGAAATTGTATTCACGTTGCCAGATAGTTGCGTAATGGTGACAATAATAATAAATCATTATTTTGAAATAATCAGCCAAACCATCAGAAGCCAACCAAAGAAGCCTGTTTATGCTAATGTCTGCAAATCAGGAATCATCCTGCTTTAGTTTAAAAAAATATATAACAATGGAAATTTTTTTAAAAAGACAGATCTTTTCTCACATCCCCAGGTGATTCCTCTTATGATATATGTGTAAAGAATTATTATGATTATAATCTTACATGTGTCACATAAAAGGCATCAGGGCATACTGGATGAAGAGTTGACTTCAATGTAAGGGAGATCTGAATACCTCCTCTGACACATTAGTTGTATGAGTCTGGGCAAATAACTTAATATCTCAGCGCCACCCATTTTTTAAGACTGAAATTTGCAGAATAGGGGATGATCTACTTTGGTGGAAGAAGTTTTTGTTTTTGTTTTGTTTTGTATTTTTGCATCAATAGTTCCTTTTGCCAATAAAATCATCAGACTGGTCTGGTCTAAAAAAGTTAAAAATACAACACATAAAAGTGTCATGAAAAGAAGACGCATTTTATTATAATTGAGAATGCACATCCATACATTAGTACAAGCCAAGGCAGGGAGAAATATGAGTTGTCATAGAGAGAAGTATATTTCTCTGGTGCAAGGAAGGTTCTTTAAACAAGCCATTTCCCTTAGGTACTAATAGGATATAGGAAACACATAGTTAAGTTGGGTTCTCAGACCATAAGGATAGTTTGTTATATGTCAGGGGAGGGGATAGCGATTCCCAAATTTGCTAGTTTGTCATTGGCCAAGGGGTTTGAGACAAGTCCTACTTTGTCTTTTTTCTTGACTTGTATAAGAACTATGATAAAGTGATAAATCTCCCCAAAAATAATTATTAACCGCCTACTTTGCCAACTACACCAAGAAGTGGGAATAGAGCTATAATCAGGGAAAGCTTTTATATGCAAAGTGTGCTTGAGCAGAATCTTGAAGGAAGCAAGGGATTGTTTTAGACAGAAGTAGGAAGAAGCCCATTCCATGCATGGGAACATCCAGAAAAAAGAGGAGTTGAAGTGCTATATTTCAGGAATGTAGAGAAGGTTGGTTTGGTTGCATCAGTTTATGTGTGGAGGTGGAGTGGGGAGACTAACACATGATGAAGGTGGAAAGACAAATTGAGATAGAGTTGTAAATGGCTGTAAAATCAAGATAGAGAAGATCATTTTTTTTCTAAGAGATAAGAGAGAGCCACTAGAGTTTATTGAGTAAGGGAGTGACATGGTCAGATCTGTGATTAAGGAAATCATTATGGCAGAAGTATGTGGTATAGACCAAAGCAGGGAAAAGTGAGTCAAAGACACCAATCAGAAGCTGTTGAAATAATTTGAGAGCTGATAAATGTCAGAAGTAAGAAGACAACAATGTGTTAAAATGAATTATATAAAATAAAAATCAATATTCTGAGGCTTATTATTTTTTTAATGAAAATGATTTAGTAGTAAGAGTAGCAGGTTACTATGAAATCAGGTCAACTAATTCCTCAGTTATTGGTGGCCAAAGAATGATTTACAAGCTTATCGTTATAGCAGATTGTTTTTTATTATAGGAAACTTGTTTTGAACATAATTCAATTGGACAAGTCATCGAACTAGATCGCTTTCCTAAACCCAAATTTGTGTGTAAGTGAGATTACCCCAGAAGTCCTTACCCTACAGGAAGATGCCTTTTGTAACCAGAAAGCTTATTGGAAAAAAGGAATTTATGGTTTGAAGATAGTAGCCATCCCCTATCTTCCAGCTGCCAAGCTTAGAAGATTCCATTACTCAACTTAGAATACTGTTCTTTTTTTTGGGGGGAGGGTAATTGCAGTTAAGTGACTTGCCCAAGGTCACATGGCTAGTTTTTTATGTTAAGTGTCTGAGGCTGGATTTGAACTCAGCTCCTCCTGACTCCAGGGCCAGTGCTCTATTGACTGTACCACCTAGCTGCACCACAACTTAGAATATTGTTAAAGAAAAAAGAGATTTATCCATTAAGACTGGAAAGAGGAACTTAATCTTGTCAATCTCCCTTTCTCCAGAAGCTAGAAAAAGGAACTTAGTCTTATAAAATAAACTTTTTCTTATAATCCTCTTCTTATTTTATTTGTATAATTAATATATCAATTATATTAACATTAATTATAATAATTAGTACAATAATAATTATTATTATATTCTGATTATTTTATTCCTACATATATATCTTACTCTAAATTATCTGTTACTGAATGATAAAGTTTTATCAATCTGTCTATTCATTAAATCTATTGGCAACCTAGACTTAAAGTTTTAACATATTTATACCAGTTTGGCTTATCAATTAGGGCTAACTTTTACTAAAGAGGGGAGCTTAGTTCTATAATAAAACTAAAAATAAATCAAAGTAATCAATATTGATTTCCTTTTCACACATAAGAGAAATTTTTTATTAGAAACATCAAGATTAGGCAACTGATTTTACATGTTCAGTGAAGGAGAGTAAGGAAACAAAGAGGACTGTTGTCTGTCCTTCTTGAAGAGGACCAAAATGACTTCAATATCTTAGAGTCAAGTTATAGCTTGTACAACTATGACTGATCAGACCAATTTGAGTTCATACTGCTCTACTGGAAGTCAGGCACATGTAGTACATGTCAACATTTGGGATGGATTCTCTCATTTTGCTCATTTTGTGTTTCTTTTGAGATAATTCAGTTCTGCTTTGCTCATAGCACACAGCCCTGATCATTCTCTGATGAGAGTATACCATTATGGAAGGTCCTGGGCAAGAGTTTTCCATGTCATGTAGTCAATCCAAAGTTCTCAAGAGAGTCATTGAGAACATCCTTGTATTGCTTTTTCTGACCACCACGTAAGCACTTGACCTGTGTGAATTTTCCATAAAATAGTCTCTTAGGCAAGTGTATATCTGGCATTTGAACAATGTGGTCAGTCCATTGGAGTTGCACTTTCTGCAGTAGAATTCGAAAACTTGGCAGTTTAGTTCAAGAAAGGACACCAGTGTCTGGTTTCTTATTCTGTCATATCATCTTCAGAATCTTCCTAAGACAATTCAAATGGAAGCTATTCAATTTTCTGACATGGCACCAATATACTGTCCAGGTTTCACAGTCATACAACAATGAGGTCAGCACAATGGCTCTATAAACCTTCAGTTTGGTAAGTAATCTAATACCTCTTTTCTCCCACACTTCTCTTTGGAGCCTCCCCAAAACTGAGCTAGTTCTGGCAATGTGTGTGTCAACCTCATTATTAATGTGTGCATCCCTAGAAAGCATACTGCCAAGGTAATTGAACTTATCCACAGTATTCCAAACTTCTCCAGTTGTCATAACTGATGTTCCAAGTATAGATAGTGTGATGCTGGTTGATGGAGTACCTGTGTTTTCTTGGTGTTCATTGTTCAGCCAAAATTAGCACAGGCAGCAATCTATCCATACTTTGCCCCATTTCAGCTTCAGAGGCTGCACAATGATCTGCAAAGAAAAAAATCACGTATCAACACTCCTTCCACTTTAGTCTTAATTTGTAGCCTTTCCAAGTTGAAGAATTTGCCATTAGTGCAGTAGCTGACCCTAATGCTGTGTTCATTCTCATTGAAAATGTTTGAAAACATGGCTGAAAACATCATGTTCAAAAACATGGGAGCAAGCACACAATTCTCCTTCACTCCACTGGTAACTAGGAAAGCATGAGAGTACCATTCATTATCCAAAATCCAGGCAAGTATGCTGTTATAAAATTGATGTACAATACTGATGCATTTATCTAGGCAACCAAATTTTGATATAATTTTCCCTAAGTCCTCATGACTGAGTAGAAAGGCCTTGGTCAGAACCACAAACATTCAAGACAAGAGTACAAACTTGGGAGACAGACAATGGTGGTACCTTTGATATAAATAGGAAAATATGCTATCTTTTGTTTTGGACAAGTTAGTATGAGATATCTCCAGAACTTCTAGTTTGAAATGCACAATAGACAAGTTTTGATGGAGGATTTTAACTCTGAAGAGGCACTGAAATGGATATTTAGATCTGTCCTGTTTGTCCTTCATTCCAAAGAGGACCATGACATCAAGGAGGTAATGATATGATATGTAAGTGAATTGGATTTAAATCAGGGAGGGCTGTTTAAAGTCACCAGCCTCACTTTCTCCTCCTGAACTATCTGGGTCCAGCCATCAGATTTAGATCAGGAGAACTGGAGGTGGTCCCGAATGTAGTTGGGGACCTTGAGCTTTTCAAATTAAGGTCTTTAATTGTCCTCAATTTGACTGAAGAAACACCTGTTCAGTGATTAAGGCTCCATAAGAGGCAGCAAAGAGCCCCTTTAAAAAATTATAAAAAATGATCTGAGAAGGGAATACCCTCAGGGTCTCTGGGAAAAACAGAAACAGTTGCTATTTACATTCTTTCTAAGCCATTCTGGGCCCAAACAATGACCAAGTAGGAGTTGGCCTGGTTTTTGAGTTAAGGCTGGCCTTTAAGAGGAAAAAGAAATTTCAAAGATTAAAATTTACACACATTTTGGGCAGAACACCAGCACCTAAGGTTATGAACACCTTATGTGAACAGAGTGAAGGGAAAGAAAGA
>JAQQSV010006577.1:0-14240 GCA_028646515.1 Pseudochirops corinnae
TCCTCCATTGTAACAATTATCCCTTGCCTCTTCTATATGAGATGATTAACCCCATTCTGTCTCTCCCTGTCTCCTCTCATTCTAATCTTCTCCCACCTCTGAATTTCACCTTTTAGAGTCTTGTCCCTTCCTATTCAATTGATCTTGTGCCCTCTATGTACTCATATATACACATACTCAGATATGTATTTGTATGCATATATAAACCCTCCTATATAGACATATGTATATATACATATATATACATAGACATATACATTTGTGTTCCCTTCACCTATCCTCATACTGAGAAAAGTTTCATAAGTTACAATTATTGCGTTTCCATGTTGTCATGTAAATAGTTCAACTTTGATAAGTTCTTTATGGTTTCTTTTCTACATTTACCTTCTGATGCTTCTTGTATTTGAGTGTCAAATTTTCTTTTCAGTTGTGATTTTTTCAACGTGATACATTTAAAAAGCAAACAAAACACTGGATGCAGAAATTAGGCCCAAGAAGGTAGAAACCAGGATTTTATTTTCAAATACATTTAATAATGATCAGAACTATTTCAGAAAATCATGTAATTTGGGGCTCCCCAACTTGCAAAAAAGTTGTGGTGAATTTGTAAGACTAAAGACTAAAAATATCATATGGGAAGAAAATTTAAAGGAATTGGAGTATTTATACTGGCAAAGAAAAGGCTGAGGGATAAATCTAACTTCAAAATAAATAGCCTGCATAGAGTTAGTCCTTAATAAATATGTTCCAAGGAAAAGAAGATTATAGGATAATAAATTCAGATCTAGAATGAACCTTAGGAAGAAAGAAGCGGTGGTGACTACTAACTAAAACTAACCAACTGACCTACTAATCAACTATCTTCTGTTTTCACCCTATGAGTGATTTAAAATGTACATATAAAAAAATATTTCTTTTCTTAAAAATTAAATTACTAGAAATTGTGTGATGCCTGTTCCTGGGAAACTTCAAAAATAAGCTAGATACCATACAATATCTTAAATGGTATTGCAAGGCAGTAATTATCAAAACAATCTGGAACTGGCTAAGAAATTGAATGAAGAGTGAAATAGAATAGGTACACAGTACATTATGGTAAATTATTACAGAAATTTAGTATATGATAAAACCCTAAACCCAAGATTTGGGGACAAAAACTTATTATTTGACAAAAACTGCTGAGAAAACTGGAAAACAATGTGGCAGAAACTAGGTATAGACCTGCATATCATGACATACATGAAGATAAGATCAAAATGGGTAGATGATTTACACATTAAGGGTGACACCATAAGCAAATTAGGAGAGCATGGAATAGTTTACCTGTCATATCTATAGATAAGGGAAGGATTTGAGAACAAACAAGATACAGAAAGCATTACAAAATGTAAAATAGATAATTCTGATTATATAAAATTAAAGTTTTTGCACAAACAAAACCAATGTAACAAAAATTATGAGGAAAGTAGAAAACTGGAAAAAATTGCAGCAAATATCTTTGGTAAAGGCCTCATTTCTCCAATATAGAGAAGAATACAAGTCATTCCCCAAATGATACCTGGTCAAAAGATATGAACAGGCAGTTTTCAGATAAAGAAATCAAAACTATTTATAGTCATATAAAATGCTCTAGGCTCAAATTCTTAAAATCTGTCCCACTTGTACTGGTGTCACAAATAGTACAGAGTCTTAAAATCTCACCTGTTTCTTTTGGTGACACAATAAACCTTCTCTCTAACAGAAAGGTTTATGGGGTTGAATTCTTTCAAGGCAGACTTGTGAACACCCTAGCCCTGTCCAGAAGTGTTGCTCAATTCTATCAATTCTCTCAAATGCTAGAGAATTGGGAAAACTGCAGGTGCTTTTTGGTTTCCTGAGGCTTATTCCCTCCTTCTGCACCCTGGAGCCCTCCTTCACAGAGGGACTCCCTTGTCCCTCATGCCTGCAAGATATGCTTTCTCTTGGGGCAATGAGACTTCCCCAAGATTTACCCCAAGGTTAGAATTGGAAAAGCTTGGTCTCCGTGACCTAGAAAAGGAAATCTTTGTGCCTGACCTCAATACTATCTAGAGGACCAAGAAAAATTGTAAAAGTACAAAAAAACAAATCTTAAGATTCTTCTTCCTGTAGTCCTGACTATGAACTGGCTAAGGCTACAGTAAAAAGTTAGAACAGCTAAAAACATCTAAGCAGATTCTAGAAGTTTTGTGATTGGGCTTTAAGGAGTTTTTAAAACATTTTTTTTTATAACCCTTGTCACTCCTTTCCCTCACTCCCTTTCCTTGAATCAAGAGGGTATCTCAGTATGAGGATTACGAACAGTCCCAGATTTTCTGTTAATCCCTCTTATACCAGATCAGACTAGGAGAAGAATTTCACCCTTATCCCCCACCTGCAAATTCACCCTTCACCACCTAGTGAAAGGAAAGATGGGGGAGGGACAGCAGACATATCATGGGCCCCATCGATAATGGCCCTGGGGAACTCTATAGCCTGCCTGCCCCGAAAACCTGGTAGTATCATCTGAAGCTGTGGGGAGAGATGAAAAGGGCATGCCTTAAGGCAGCATTAGGTAAGAAATCAGTCTTCAAACTTGGGTAAACCTGCTCTTTTAAAGTTGTAGTTTTAAAATGTTAATGATGACATGCCAATTCTCTATGCAAAGTAATTTGGAAATGCATTTAACAAAACTGAAGTCATCTAATTGGTAATGATAGGGTATAGGCTTTGGGAACCCCCTTGAATCTTCCCACTTTATCTGTTGTTCCCCAGAGGCCAAAAGCCTTCCATTATCAATATGCCAGAATGTCTGTTACCTCTGGATTGCCTCAGCCTGCTTCCCACCCTAAGTCCCATTCTCTTGGTTCCTGGGAATCTGACAGCTAGTCACTCCAGTCCCATTATGTTTCTATCTTAGACTCCTCCTCTAGACAATTTCTAAATCCTTCCTCTAGTCACCCCAGACTACTAGACCACCCCTAGATCCCTCCCCCAGTCTTTCTGTATATAAGATCCATCTTGCCTCGATGAAGGTGCTCAGATTCAATCTAGGTCATCTACCTGAGATTCCATCTGACCACTAGCATCACAAATGCTTAAGCTCCTTGAGAGTCTACTCAATATGGCAAATCTTTAATGAACTTTTCTTTTCTTTGGCTGAGAAAAGGGTTGAGTTGAATTCCTTTGGTAGAACCCAGCATATCAGTATTTTGGGGTCCTAAGCACCCCTTAACCTAAACCTCAACAGTAATAGGTTTGTTTTCAAGTTTCAGATTGGTAAACTTTTGTATAAGTTATGTCAAACAATTTTTCATAATTTGATTAGAGCTAAAACAATTTGACTGTCGCTTATGAAAATTGTAGTATTGTTGGTTGTTTTAATGCTAAAACCTAAAGCTGGTCATTGATTGCTGTGTGTGTAGAAAGAAGTAAACAAGGGGCAAGCCTTTGCCCATTCAGAGCAGTCCTCAGGACTAGTCAAAAGGTACAGCCCACAGCAGCTAAGGGTTGAAGGGGTGAATAGGAAGCCCCTTCTCTCGAGTCCCTGTCAATCCTCTTTTATTTTATAAACTTGCCAAAAAGCTTGTTTGGTCTATAGAGTTCCTAAACAATAAGCTTGTCTTGCTGATAATTTACAAATAAATATATAGAAATGATCTCTAACATTGGTTTTTACACCAAGACAAATTTAAATTTGAAATGGAAATCCTGGTAAATTTTTGCCTAAGCTATGATTAGTGAAACTTGTTGTTTGAGGTAAAAGCTCATGGAATCATAAATAATTTTAGTTTCAGTGCTAATGAATCATAATAAGCCATCAATAATCAATAGTCCACCATCTGAGAGAAATGCCACAAGCTACTCAGAGAACGTGATTCAGGTGAATGTCTACATTGGGAAAAGTTGAGAGGACAATTTTAGCCTCAGTCTAAGATGAGATCCTCTTGTCTCAGTTTCCCCATTTTGTTCCTTTGAAAAGGAATGTTATCCACTTGGCTATTCCTGAGACTGGCTACGAGGTAGAATTCACACTGCATGATTGGAAAACTGTGAATTATCTGAATTCTAAGAATGTTTTATCCTGTTATACTTGTTATAAATCTTGTCCCTGCTTTATCCTTTTATATCAAGTTTTCTATAATCAGAGCATTTCATATCCCAAAGGACTGAAATTAAATCAAAAACATCTTCAGTTTAGGGAAAAGAATTGCAGTGCAATCAATTTTCTTAGAGGGAGGTAACCTGTTTGGCTTAGTCATTAAGTATCCTCCCAAGTCTTTTGTTATAATTGGAGTAAAAGTCAATATCTGGGCAGTAGTAGAAAATTTCTACCTGCAAAATTGTTGGTACTTCCCAATAGCATCTTATCCTCTTTAAAAAATTGCAATCAGAGTGGAAGCTTGGGGAAATAACAAGATCAGATAATCCTGTATGTCAATTGTAAATAATTCTAAAGGGACTCTTTCAGACTTGCTTGTCATATTTGTGTCTTCTAGACTACAGGCCGTCCATGTGCCACCTATGTCCCTCATCGTCCCCTGGATGTAGCCTACACTCTCTGGGTCCCCTTAGAGGCAGGGACAACTACATACCTCTTGCCAGGAGGAAGCAGTTTCAAAAACTGAGACTTTTTTCCCTTTCCCCAAAAGAATTTGAGTCCCATTTGTTTGAGGGGGAAATGATGGGCATTTGTGCTGGACTCTAAAAGGAAAGACTATGTCTTTGGGACCTGGACCCCAAAGCCTTTGAATCAAGTCTTTGGCATTTGCCAGAGGCATTGCCCATCCCAGTCAATAATTTTTTTAACTGCCCTTTCTTTGTGGCCCTCATTGTCCGTATCTGGTCCCATTCCAGCATATTCACCACTCCTTAATCCCACCCAGATCTTCCATAGTCTTTCTATATAAAAGTGTCCACCTTTCCCAAATTAAATGGCTCAGTTTCTTAAAATCTGTCTCTGCTTGTATTGGCATCACAAATAGCACAGATTCTTAAAATCCTTCCCCTTTCTATTGGCGACACAATAAACTTTTGTCTCTCAATGGAAAAATAAATGCTCTAAATCACTATTGACTAGAGAAATGCAAATTAAAACAACTCTGAGGTACTACTTCACACCTATCAGATTGGCTAATATGACAGAAAATGAAATGATAAATGTTAGAGGGGATGTGACACAACTGGAACACTGTTGGTAGAGCTGTGAACTGATCCAACCATCCTGGAGAGCAATTTGGAACTATGTCCAAAAGGCTACAAACCTGTACATACCTTTGGATCCAGAAATACTTCTGCTAGGGCTATATCCCAAAGAGATTGTTTTTAAGAAGGGAAAGAACCTACATGTACAAAAATATTTATATCAGCTCTTTTTGTGGTGGCTAAGAATTGTAAATTGAGGGGATGTCCAGTAACTGGGGAAAGGCTGAACAGGTTGTGGTATATGATTGTTATGGAACATTACTGTTCCACAGGAGTGGACAAGTAGCATGAATTCAGAAAAAAACTGGAAATACTTACATGAACTGATGCAAGATAAAGTGAACAGAACCAGGAGAACATTGTGTCAAGTAACAGCAATACCATAGGATGAACAACTGTGAATGACTTCATTATTCTCAGCAATACAATGATCCAAGACAATCCCAAAGGACTTGTAATAAAAAATGTTATCATTTTCTGAGAAAGAATTGATATTGTCTGAATACAGACTAAAGCATACTATTTTTCACCTTCGTTTTTCTTTCTTTCATTCTTTTTTTGTTTCAATCTTCTTATACAAAATGCCTACTGTGGAAATGTTTTTAAGATTGCACATGTATAATGTTTATAGGATTGCTTACCAACTCAGGGAAAGAGTAAAGGAAGGAAGGGATAGAATTTGGAACTCAAAGCTTTAAAAAAATGTTAAAATTGTTTAACATGTAATTGGGAGAAAATAAAACACTATTTAAAAAAGAATAGGCTAGACACAGAATCAGGAGAACAGCATATATTATAACTGCAATAAATGGGAGGGGACATTAAAAGGCATTGCTATATGCCATCTAATCTCAGAATAGAAAACATAATTTTCTTTACTGGCAGGGTCTTATTGACCAGGTCCCAATTCATTTAGATCAGTGCTTAAAGTGTGAGACGTGCCACCATCTGGGGTCATGGTCCACAGTTTAAAAAGCATTCAAGGGGTTGTGAGCAGAAAAAACTTTAAGATGCTCTGAAGACGAGGAAACCGAGTTTGAAAGAGGTTAAATGATTTGCCTAGGATCACACAGCTAGTTAAGTAGCTAATGTAGCTTTTGAATCCAGGTGTTCTTCATTCAAAGTCTACTACAATGGACTTGGGGTTAGTAGATATGGGTTTGAATTCTGCCTCAGATACTTGTGGCAAATGTTTAATCACTGTGTGTAAATGACTATTAACCTATAAGATGCTTAGTTTCATAATCTTTAAAACAGTGAAAATACTTGTACTATCTTCTTTGTAGGGTTGAGTGACCCAGATGTTTGCCATCTTTGAGGTTTATGCAACATGTAAATACATTGTGATACACACATACATATATACATATGACATATGTGTGTATACATATGTATATACACATGTGTATTGTGTGTGTGTGTGTGTGTGTATCACAGTAGATGGAAGGTAACCTTAGAAAAGAAGGGTCTGGCAGCTTGGGGGCCAAAAAAAGCCTCTTTTAGATGATGGCATTTGACTTAAGTCTTCAATTAAGTAAAAAATTCTAGAAGACAGAGGTGAAGAGGGAGAGAATTCCAGATATGGAACATGAACATTGGAAAAACATTATGTAAACCAATCAGAGGTGATAAGGAATTAAAATTGTGGTGGGACTGGGCCCTTACAGTAAAGAATCTCAGAAATAATGAAGATTAGTGGAATAAGGTTCTACCCCAAGAGAAATCCTTTGACTTCACTAAATAGTTTTTATGAAGACACTTTTTTGGTAGTGATTCCCTCTACAGATTATGTATTAAAATGAACCTTTAGTTCTACACTTATAGTTCTATGACATTAAGGCATATAGCCTTGTTTTCCATATAAGGGAAATTTTTGAAACCTCCTTCTCCTTCCAGTCCTCTCTGAGTACAATAAAGTTAGCATACCAAGCCCCCAAAGTACTTTAGCAACATCCATTCCTCTGAACCAATACTTTCAGGAACAAGTAGAAATAAAAAAGCAGTGCTAACATTTCCTGTAAGCACAACAACTTCTTTGCAATATATGAAAAATGTTTTCAATAAATCCCCTATATGGTCAGAACAGTTTATCATTCTGAAGCCAAAAGAAAAGCAGAAAACTACATTTTTAGAGTTGACTGAACATAGAGGTCCCCAGGCCTCTGAGAAGGGGGCTAGCTTACCTAGTTTATCTGTTAGTGATCCTCTATGAGGTAGAGCACTGTTCTGGAGATATAGGCCCCAGCTCTTAAGAAGTTTTGCTCTAACTCCCAAGTCACTCACTTCTATAGTTCTCACTTTGTTTTTTCCCTAGTCTGTTAGTCATGCCAGCATTTATAGCATCTGAGGAGCAGTGGTTGATGGGCCTCATAAACATCATTTTTATTTAGGGAACTTTGGTGGTAACCAAAGTATGTCCAGAATAGTAGAGAGTCAGGGCACTTGCTGCAAATTCCAAACCTCAAATCGAGCAGTGGAGCAGCATGACCAGATTTTTTTCTACTCACTTTTTTTTCTAGAATCACAAGCATTCACCAAAGTGGGGCATGGATTGCTTTCCAGCAGCACATACTTGGGAGAAAGACATTCTTCACTCAGAGTGGCTAATCTCAATTAGCATTTTATACATGGGAGAAAGCAATACTTATGCTAGAGCAATACTAGTACTTCAGCTATGCCTATTAAGGAATATAGTCATGTAACTAGTTTCCTGTGATGAAAAATTTGGCTGCAACTTTATGAATAAGACAAGTGAATGATTTGCTGTGATTTGAGGAATTCCAAGAAAAGCTATTCTACAACCAAAATTTTTTGCCACCTAGACCTATGATGGTAATTAGCCAATTCACAAGTATTTATTAAACACACTATGTGTTAGGCACTGTGCAAGATACTGGGGATGTATATACAAAGAATGAATAATTCCTACTCAAAAGGAGCTTACATCCTAGTGGGAGAAACAATAAGTATCTATAAAATATATATACAGAATAAATAAAAAGTAGAAAAATACAAATAATGGGTACTCCAAAAGTCTTAATGCATTTTTTAAGAATTAAAGACTTAAATTTTAAGTTTTAAATTCGAGCAATTTAAGCTTAAGCTTAAAACTGCACTAAGACATTTGAGACACCGTATGTACACAAAGTAGTTAAATATAAGGTAGTTTAAGATCATCGGGCACAAGTAGTTGTAAGGATTTGAAATCTCACATTATATATATCACTTGAATGAAGGATGCTAAAAAAAATAAGCAGTATCTAGAGGGATAACATTAAATTAGTATGTGCCAATAACTGTCAGAGGTATTCGTTTGCTAGAATAGTTATCCACATGCCTTGCAGGCCTCTGAGAGAATGGGATATTAGACAGGTATGTAGAAGAAAGAAATTTGGAATTAAAGATCTAGGATCAAATTCCATTTCTGCTACTTACTAACTACTAACTTAATAAACATAACTACCAATTCATAATTTAGACATTTAGAAAACCTGTACATGCTCACTATATTATAGCGGGTATATGTTATAACTGTATTAAGGTCTTGGTTTTTTAATAACCCAGATATATACATCCTCCTTGTAATAGGGATATCTACCTCTACACTCATACTTTCCTGTTCATTTTTTAATGTAAATAATATTTTTTCCAATTATATGTACAGATAGTTTTCATTATTTGTTTTATAAGATTTTGAGTTCTAATTTTTTCCCCTCCATCCCTTCACCAAGAGAGCAATCTGATAAAAATGTGTACATGTGTAATTATATTAAACATATTTCTACATTAATCATGTTGTGAAAAAAGTAATAGAACAAAAAGGGAAAAAACATGAAAAAAACAAAGGAAATGAAAATATTATGCTTCCATCTGCACTCCATCAATCCTTCCTCTGGATGTCTTCCTATTCATTTTTTGAACTTGTTCTGATCTGCACCCAACCCCAGACTGGGGGATTAATATTTGTTAATCTCTAGTTCCAAATCCTTCTCATGTAAATAGTCAATCAACAAGCATTTATTTAGTGCCATTATATGCTAAGTTCTAGTAGAGATATAATTTTAAGAGTAAAGCTGTCCCTGTTCTCAAGGAGATTACCTTCTTATGGGGGAGAAACAGCATGTTTTTGTAACATTGGTGGGAGGAAAGGAAGGTACTAACACCTGAGGGACCCAGGAAAGGTCTCATACAGAATGGCACATGAGTTGTCTTGACAGAAACTAGAGATTCCAAGAGGTAGAGGTGAGGAGAGAAAGAACTCCAGAACAGAGGATAATCAATGCAAAATAACACAAATCATTGACAAAATGATTGTGTGAGGAGTATCAAGGCCAGGTATTCAGGATCATAGATTATGTAGAAGAGATTATAGTGTAATAAGGAAGGAAAGCTAAGGTGAGGCCAAGTCTGAAAGAGCACTAAAAGTCAAAAAGAGGATTTTATATTTGGTCCTGGAGGTAATAGGCAGACAATGAAATCTATAGAGTGAGAGTATAATTTCATCAGATCTGTACCTCAGGAAAATAAAAAGAATTAACAAATTACTGGGACCCATAAAAGCTATCTCTTTCCATTCACCTACCTCTAATCACCCAGTAGGGCTTCCCCCAAGATGGGAAAAAATGTGTTTCTATCTCATTAGCTGGAGTTTAGAATTCATTTTGCTACAGAAATAATGTTATACATAATGACTAGGTGTAATTTCAATGTATGATTATGACTCTACTTAAGAAACATTATAGATTAAATAAACTTCTTGTAATCTAACCTGCCAAAGATGTATAACACTTTTTAATGTGAGGAACTGCATTCTTAGTTTTGAAGAACCAACTTGCCAACAAAATAGGTTGATATATTGAGAACCATCCATGTCGCTAAGTGAGGAGCAGCCTGAAATAGAGGAAAGAGAACTGGGACTCAGGAAACCTAGGTTGTAGTTCAAGCTATTCCACTGTCTCTGTGACTATGAATAACTGAGTTCACATTTGAATTTCAGTTTCTTTGGGCATAAATTAAATGCTTGAAGGGAATAGGGGACAGACAAATTAATTAAGCCTAAGGTTTCTTCTAGCTTTAACACTGTAGGATTCAAAATTTAGGAAAATATGTGCTGACCCACAACTGTGTTTCAGTCTATTCATCAATATTGAACAGGTTTTAAACATTCCTACTGCCTTAAAATATCCAACTTGGTAAAAAAGTAGAAAATACTTATGTTGATAAACAATATCAAACAACTCACTGGACTTTTCCCATCCACCATTGTTGTCTCTTTAGAGACTGAGATTCTCATCTTTTTGCTTTCATGCTTCACAATATAACTCTCTCATGGCTTCACGTCTATACAGTGTGCCATGCCCATGACACACATTATATTCTTTCAAAAGTGAACTGAAATCTACTGAAGAAAAAGGTCAGAGGCAGAACAGCTTCATACAACAAAGTAAGAAACCTCCCAAGGAAATTCATAGCTCCTGAAGTATGTTCACTTTCAGGTTTCACAATTTAGGTTATAATTCAGAAACAGGTGACAGAACAGTTGTAGAATTTGACTGATTCCATGGAATAAAATTGCTTGCTGAGAGAAGTTATTCAGTGCCCCTCTGCAAAATCCTGTCTTTCCTTTATGAGTCTCTTAACCTTCTCTGTGTCATGATGCCTCTATCAATTAGGCAAAGCCTAAGATCCACTTTTCAGAATGTTTTTATATACACAAAATAAAATATAGGTTTACAATTGAAACCAATTTATTGAAATATAGCTATCACCATATTTTTAAAAGTTCCTGTCCCCCAGATTAAGGGTCCCTACTTCCTACTATAAGTCTTTGTTCCCAAGAATAGTGGAGCCTTAAAGTACCTAACTCTTAAAGATAGCCTCAGTCAAGGAACAAAGGAAAGACTCACTCCAGGATATGGAGTCTAGGGAAAAATATGGGACGTGAAATTGGAACTAAGTTGGAGTCCTCGATCAATTACTATCTAGTTATTTGACTATGAATTAATCATTTAATCTCTCAGAAGCTCAATTTCATCATCTATGAAATAAAGATGTTAATAATAATTATAACAATAACAACAACAATAGTAGCTAACATTACATAGTTGTTTAAGGTTTGTGTTTTACGTGAGTTATACCATTTGAATGGTCCAAAACCATATGAGGAAAGTACTACTATAAACATCCCTATTTTGTAGACAAGGAAAATGAGGCTGAGAGAAAGTTAGCAACTTACTCAAGGTCACCAAGTAAGTAAGCATCTGAGTAAGGATTAGAACTCAAGTTTTACTGGCTTCCAAGTCCAGGAATCTAGCCACTATGTCACCTGATGCTTGTCTTCTCTATCTGAAAGGGTTGTTGTGAGGATCATACAAGATCAATTAAATGAAAGGGCTTTTGTACATTGGAAATATTTGTATTAATGCAAGGGATTTTCATGCTTTCAAAGCATGAATGTTTGAAGCATCTATTGTACACACAGGACCATATTAATTACTGTGCATGAAAACAAAGAAAGTTGAAAATGTGGAAGATGGTAGAGATAAAGGCAAGGATTCACATGAGGTCTCCCCACTTCTTCTATAAACAACTTTAAAATAATGCCTCAAAAATGAAATCTGAAGCAGCAGAACCAACAAAAGGATATGGTGAACAATTTTCCAACTCAAGAAAACTTGGATGGTCAGCAGGAAAGGTCTGTCTCAGTAGAATGAGAGTAGAGCTCAGTCCAGCACAGGCCAAGCCCTGGCAAGCTAGCACCAGGCCTTGGACATGACTGAATCTGGAGGAGCAGCTGCCCTAAATCTCAGACTGCAAATGGAAGAGGGTTGAACAACTGGTCAGAAGAAGATTAGTGGTAACTTTTTGCTGGAACTGGGTGCACAATTCTGTTCCAGGTAAGAGTCCCAAGGCAAGAAGGAGCAAGCACCCTGGTCACAGTTCCAGGGCAGAAAAGAGTTATTTGTGAGTACTCACTCACAGAAAAGAGCTCAGTCCTAGAGAATAATAACCACACCTTTCCTTAGATCAGTGGTTCTCACCCTGTGGGTCGCAAACCCTTTGGGGGTTGAACGACCCTTTTACAGAGATCACAGGGGTTGCCTAAGACCATCAGAAAAAACATATTTCTGATGGTCTTAGGAACCGAGACATTGCACTCCTCTATCCATCTCCAGGCGGGTCCTCCCACCTTCAGATATGCCCATACATGAGTATTAAAGGGGTCACAGCATTAGGAAGGTTGAGAACCACTGCCTTAGATCATACCACTTTGGAAGAACTGAAAACTTAGTGATCCTCAGAACTAGGTCTGAAAATGGCAGCATGAAAGACCTTAAGCTTGGGACAGTGCTCCCTCCACCCCAGGAGCAGAGTCCAACTTTAACATAAATTTAAAGGCCAAGAAATAGACTGGTGAAATAAGCAAACAACAACAAAAGAACTTGATCACAGAATGTTACTTTGGTGACAATGAATATCAAAATACAAACTCAGTAGGTGAAAACACTGTCAAAACATTATATATATAAAGCCTCAAAGAAAAACATAAATTAGTATCAGTCTCAAAGAGAAAAAAAAATCAGTCAACTGAAAAGAGAGGAACAAAAATTCCCTGAAGAAAAAAGCTCCTTAAAAAGTAGAATTGGTCAGATGGGAAAGGAGGTACAAAAGCTCCACTGAAGAAAATAATTACTCAAAAATTAGAACTGGGCAAGTAAAAGCTCAAATCCTTTTTGAACTCTTTTGGCAACTCTTTTTGTGGAGGCAAATTGGAGACTGAGGAAATGTTATTAATTAAGGAATTGCTAAACAAATTGTAGCATATGATTGTGATGAAACACCATTGTGCTATAAGAAATGATGAGCAGGATGATTTGAGAAAAGCCTAGAAAAACTTATGTGAACTGATATTTGTGAAATGAGCAGAACCAACCAGGTGTGCATTGTACACAATAACAGCAATATTGTATGATGATCAACTGTGAACAAATTAGCTTTTCTCAGCAATACAATGATCCAAGACAATTCTGAAGGACTTATGATGAAAAACACTATCTACTTGTAGAGAAAGAAGTGATAATGACTGAATTCCAAATGAAATATACTTTTAAAAAAAAACTTGAGAGGGGGGTGGAGCCAATATGGCAGTGTAGAAGCAGGAAAACTCCACAGCTCCCACATAGCCACCTCAAATACCCATAAAATATGACTGTAAACAAATTTTAGGGCTCCAGAACTCACAACAAAATTATAGAGAAACACATCTCCCAGTGAAGGCAGCTTGGCAGGTGGCACAGGAAGGGCTTATCACAGCATGCTGGGAGCTGAGCCCAGCCCAGCCTGAAAACATGGATTAGCCCCAGGGCAGCCAGGACAAATAGCAGCTGGAGCCTGCAGGAGAGTGGATCAGTGGCAGCTGTGGTGATTTCCAGAATTATCAAGCCATAAGAAATAAGGACTAAGTGAAAGGTTAGGGGAACTTGGCTAAATGTGGGGGAGAGTGTCTGGCCAAACTGCCTCCAGGACAAAGAAGCAGCAGAAGTGGTGGCCTGCAGCTGCTATGACATGGCTGCTTCAGAAGCTCCCAGACTGCAGATTGCAGGGGGGCCAAGAAATCATTCAGAAGTTAAGTGCTTTTGCCTTGAGCTGTCTGGATTGGGATCTTGGGTGGTGGTCTTAGGGTTCCTTTTCAGTGAGCCAAAACTGGGGTAGGCTGCAGAGCTCCAGCAATAGCTCCAGCAAACCCCCAGCAATTTGGGACAGAGCCCTCCCCTCTGGAAGCAGAGTTCCACAGAGCTAAAAAGTCAAGTAATTGTCTGGCAACATGAGCAGGCAAAGGAAGCAAATCAAGCTCAGCAATCCAACATTAGATTCTTTTTGGGGGGACAAAAAAGATCAAAGCATGAAATGGGAGGAAGACAACACAGTCAGAATTCCCACACCAAAAGCTTCCAAGAAAAATTTAGACTGGTTACAAACCATAGAGCAACTTAAGAAGGATTTTGAAAACCAAATAAGAGAAGTGGAAGAAAAACTAG
>JAQQSV010006578.1:0-14240 GCA_028646515.1 Pseudochirops corinnae
GAAGGGATGATATCTAAAAAATAAAATTAAGAGGTTAGAGAGGAATTTATTGGGAGAAGAAGAAAAGGGAGTGATAGATAAGGGTAAATTATCTCATATAAAAGAGGCAAGAGAAAACTGTTACAATGGAGGGGAAGTGCAGGAAGGTGAAAGGGAATGGGACAATCTGATTCTCATTGAATTTGACTTAAGGAGGGTATAACATACACACTCAATTGGATATCTTATCCTACAGAAAAATAGGGGGTAGGGGATAAGAGGGAGGATGATAGAAGGGAGGGCATATTGGGGAGAGGGTAGTTAGAAGCAAATATTTTTTGAAAAGCGACAAGGTCAAAGTAGAAAATAGAATAAGTGAGGGGCAGGATGGGATGGAGGAAATTTAGTTAGTCTTTCGCAGTATAACTACTATGGAAATGATTTGGGTAACTACAGATGTGCAATCTATATTGAAGTGCTTATCTTCCCAGTGGGCGTGGGTGAGGAGGGAAGAAGGGGAAAAAAATCTGGAACCCAAAGTTTTAAAAACAAATGTTTAAAAATTTGCTTTTTACATGCAGCTGAGAAATAAGATATACAGGTACTGTATATCTTGTTCTGCTAAAAAGTTAGGGGTTGAAGGGGGAGGATACAAGAAAGAACAGATTGGGGGAATTCAGTAGGCTTGCTATTTTGGGGTGGGGTAGGGAAAAGATGGGGAGGAAAAATTGTAACTCAAAATCTTGTGGAAATGAATATTGAAAACTAGAAATAAAAAAATTTTTTTTAAAAAAGGTGTTACTATGATGAGTATACTCAGATATTATAGCCATACCTCTTTGGGTAAAATATGAAATGAACATTGGTCTGTTTTGTGAGAGACCAAAGTCCAGAGCCTTGTATCCTAGACTAAGACCTAGAGGAAATGGACTGTAATATATCCACAGGAGCTATTAGTGACCCATCTCAACTCCATTTCACTGACTCTTGAAAGAGCAATCTGTGTTATCTGTTTCTAGTTTCTGACTACCCACATGCTTGTTCTTTAATACTTCACAACCTAGTTTCTTCCTCTACCTTCCTAGGGTCACCTTCTGATTGCCACATTCAGTGGACTTTTTCAGTCATCATCTTCTTTAATTGTTCTGTAGTATTTGACACTGTGCACCATCTCTCCTTTTAAATATCCCCTTCTCTCTTTACTTCAGTGATATTATCCTCTCTTGGTTCTTTTCCTGCTTCCCTGATTGCATCTTTTTTGTCTCTCTTGCGAACTCCTACTCTTCTTAATATAGGTATCCCTAAGGCTCTGTCCTTGATCCTCTTGTCTTTATGTACTTTTTTCCTTGATGATCTCATCCATTTCCACAGTTTAAATGTCATCTATGGTTGATAGGATTCTTAAATCTTTATTTCTATACCTAACTCTCATAAAATCCCAGAGTTGGAAAGGACTTCAGAGATTATCTAGTTCAGGACTTCTTAATCTTTTTAACCTGAGTCAAATAGCCTTTTCTCAGTCCTCAGCCTTCTTGACCCCTCTGTCAGCCTTTGACACTGTCAATGATTCTCTTCTTCTTGTATACTCTTCTCTCCTGGTTCTCCTCCTACCTATTTGACTGCTTCTTCTCAATTTCCTTTGCTAGATCTTCATCCAGGTCATACTCATTGTTCCCCTGACACTGCTCACCTAGGGCTCTATCTTGAGCCCTCTTCTTTTCTTCCTCTCAATATATTTTTCTTGATGATCTCAGTCAGCTCCTATGGATTGTTATCTTCTCTGTGCAGATAAATTTATCCAGCCCTAACCTCTCTCCTGATTTCCAGACTCACATCTCTCCAGTTGCCTATTGGACATCTTCAACTGTCTGTCCCATAGATATATTAAATCTCAACAAGTCTGAAGCTCAGTTCATTATTATCCTTTTCCCAAAACCTCTCACTTTTACTGTCAAGGTTACCACAAACCTGATTGTCATCCTTAACTCCTCACTCTTACCCTCCATATCTAATTGGTTGCTAAGTTCTATCATTTCTACCTTTCGTAACATCTCTCATATGCACCCTCTTCTCTCTTCTGACACTATCCCTGCCCAGGTGCAAACCCTTATCACCTCATCCCTGGACTATTGGAATAGCTTTTTGATTGTTCTCCCTGCCTCAAGTCTTTCTCTGCTCCAGTCCAGAATTGTATTTTTATGCCCCACCATCACTTTAAACTGAAGATGTCTAAATATGAAATCCTTTTCTAAAAATCTCTTCTTGACTTCTTATGTTTATCTCTGGGATCATTATTCTCCAAGTTAGCCATATTTATAAACCCAAAAGTAATTTTTGACTCTTTCCTCTCATCCATCTCATTCATTGGAGACAGTGTGGTACAGCAGAAAGAGCCCTGGCTCTAGAGTCAAAGGACCTGGGTTTATATCTCACCTTTGATGCTTAGTATCTG
The DNA here is from genome assembly GCA_028646515.1 of Pseudochirops corinnae. Taxonomy (NCBI): domain Eukaryota; kingdom Metazoa; phylum Chordata; class Mammalia; order Diprotodontia; family Pseudocheiridae; genus Pseudochirops; species Pseudochirops corinnae. The sequence continues at coordinate 2,432 of JAQQSV010006578.1, forward strand.
TATTACCTTTTAGAAAAATAACTTACCTTCTTTGAACCTCAGTTTCCTCAAGTATAAAATGAAGAGATTGGACTAGGTGGTCTCAGAAGTCCCATCCTGCTCTAGATCTATGATCCTTTTGACATCTGTTCACCTCATCCTATCTTATCTCACGTTCACTATGTCTTACATTTATCTTCACCTCTTTCATACATATAAACATTCCTAAATGTATATATTTTACATTCATAGCATTGCTTATATTGCTATTAGACTAATTCAGGCCTTACTACATTTTTCTTAGATTCCTAATCGATTTCCCTATGTCCAGTCTCTCCCTACTCCAATCTGTCCTGTGTTTCATGGTGAGATTACTTTTCCTAATGCGCAGATCTTATCATCTTACTTGTCTTCTTAAAATCTTGAAAGGTCTGTTGTTGACTACCAAATAAAATCTAAATGCCTTTGAATGGCATTCAAGGCCCTCTGCAGTCTGGCACTAATTTTCCTATGTAACTCACATTAGTCTCCTTCACAGACTGCACTACTCTCCTAAATCATCCCATACTTTTTTGAGTCCATTCCTCTGTTTATCCCTGGAAAACCCCCTTCTATCTTAAACACACACATACACACACACATACACCTCAGTTTTGAAATCTTAACTCACCCCTCAAGAATGCATGAAAAAGCTGCCACTCCTGTTATTGTATTTGTGTTCTCATTCTTGAGTGAGACCTTCTAAAGGAAAGTGTCAAAGTGAAGGTTTGATTTTTTTTTTCCCCCAGAGCCTGCCAGATGTTATGGTTATGATAATCATTTTATGTCCTTAGTAACTGTAGGTGTGTTTAGGTTTGAGGTCTTTCATTAGTGTCTAGCACAGTGCCTTGCATGTGGTAGGAGCTTAATAAATGTTTGGAGTTGAATTGAATGTAAAATTGTATTGATGAAGAGGAGCACACAGTATTTGGCAAAGGATACATGAATGCCACATAATAGGAAATAATTCGTCTTTGCCACAACTATGACTTAGTACTCCAGGATGTTTAGAGGGTCATTTGCTCAAATGCTCTGGTAGGAGAAAAACAGACAGTCTTGAATAATGATTTCTTTGACATACTGGGATTTCATTTGAAAGAGCTGGAATGACATAAGTATTTCATTTAGAACCACTAGTTTTCCAAAAGTATTATCCAACCAAAAAGGAAACCTTGTTGCATCAGAGTTTGACATTCTAGGCTTCATGTGGGTACGTGGGCTATATAAATGTGAATTATTATTTTTACATGCTTTTAAGTGGATTATAGTGAAGTGGTAGGACTGTATAGACTCTACTTGACTGAAGTAGTGAAAAATTCCGTACAAGCTCCCATAGCAGTGTTTTCCTGTCCTCATGAAACTGTCTAAATATGGTTAGTAGGACTCTTGAGGTTTTTATTTTAAATGTATCTAGTTTCTTGATTGCTACAAAATGACTTTAATGAATGATATTTTTTAAATGGCCTTTTCTTGAGGATTTGATTGTTAGAAACCATAAATGGAAAATCTAATGAACTCCCAGATTCTGCTTTTTTGTCAGATGGTTGCATTCTTGGTTAGTCACAAAGCGGGAATGTGGGTGAAGTCTGAATCTTTGGTCATTTTAAGGTAAATGTAGGCAGAGTTTGATATCGGTGTCTCTTTTACATTTGATTTCACTTCAGTTATTTCCCTTCTTCCTTTATTTGGTGTGGAGAATAATTTGACTGTGAGCCAGCATGACTTAATTCGTCTTGCTCAGAAGGGCCAGCCTTAGAATAATTTTTTTTATCACTTGAAATTCCAAATACTTTGTGTAAATCTAACCAATACACTCACATAAGGAAATTAGGCTAATAGAACCAATATCAAGCTGTCTTCCTACCATACTTTCCTCAGAGGAAGAAGATATTACTCAACAGTCATCCAAGACTAGAAACTCTGGAAATCTATCTGCCCTGTTCTTCTTAGATGTGGAGGTATTATGATGAATGCTTCTAGGGTCGAGTGTGCAAAAGGGATGGGATTCATGCTGTGAAATTTGTTCATTCAATAAATAAATATTTGTTTTAGATAAATATCAACTACAGTGTTCTAGGTACTGTACTGTGAATCTGGAGGATTCAAAAATAAGTAGATCATAATTTCTTAATGTTCTTACAGTCTAGTAGGGAATAACACATAGATAAAAAAGAATCTAATGTACAATATGTAATTAATGTTTTAACAAAGACCTGAACAAAGTACTTTGAGGGTTTATAGAAGGTATAGTTTGCTTCTGATGGGAGTGGAGGTAGGGATCAGGGAAGACTTTATAGAGAAATTATAATTTTATAGAATCATAGAATTTCAGAGTTGTTACTGCAGACAATACCTAAAAAGCAGTAAAGTCTCTGCTCTGTCTCCCCAGGATGCCCATTCCACTTTGGTTAGCTCCCACTGATCATTCCATCAGTTACAATCCTTCTTTACAACCTGACTAATGATTAATGGGAAGATATTTGTAGATCCTGTATCTGAGTGCATGCTGCCATGATGGCGGGGGAGGGGGGGGCGGGGAGAAAATCTGAAACTCAAGGGAATGTGGAACTGAATGTTGTAAACTAAAAGTAAATAAACCAAAATTAAAAAAAAAATAGTATATAGTGTTTCTATCTTTCTGGGACCCCTCCAATATGTATTATTTCCACCTTCTGTCATCTTTGGCAGTTTTCTGGATATAAAGTGAGAAACCAAACTAATTATACCATTGCCTAATCTATTTCTTGCTGTTCTTTCAACAATAATAACATGAGAGATTGTCTTACATTTTGCTGAAATCTAGGTCATCTATTATTATTTCTACAGCATGACCATGATCTACTAGTTTAGTTAAAAAAGGAAATTAAGCTTAGATCTTTTCTTGATAAATTGTCCACTACTTCCTTTTTCAGATTGACTTACTATTCCTTTAATTGCATTTTCTGGATTTTACCAGGAATTGAAGTCAAACTTATTGACCTGTACTTTTCAGACTCTATTCTCTTTCTTTTTGGGGAAGTCAGTTTGCATATCTTTCCTGTTCTCTCCCATCTTTCAGAAATCACTGATGGTGGCCAAGAAATTACATCTTCCAGTCCCTTCCTAGTACCCTAGAATGTAGTTCATCTGAACCAGATAATCTGAACTTATGAAGCTGAAGGAGGTGGCATGACATAGTGGATAGACTTTTGAACTTGGAGCCAGCAAGATCTGGGTTCAGATCCTTCAACTTTATTACTTAATGTCTCTGAGCCTGATTCCTCATATGTAATGTGGAGATGATAATAATTACTGCAGGACTGTGGGAAGACAAATGAGATAATGTATGTGAAGTGCTTTGCAAACATTAAAGCTGCATGACAATGTCTCTTACTAGTTAAAGGGCAGCTTGCTGCTTGTTCACAGACTCCGTATTTATCTTGGGTGTCAGCTCCACGTTAGTCATTGTTGTTCCCTTCTTTCCAGTACATAGGTCGTTTTACTTGGCCAGAAGAGTAGAAGCCAAATAGCAGCTGAGGGAAGTTCCAACTTCTCTCCATCGTCAGTGTCATTGCCTCATCTCTCTTATTGAATAGCAACCCTTCCCCTTCTTGGAGCCTCCCTTTGTTATCTTGAGCTGTTCCCACCAGCTCTTGATGTCTGTAGCCTTCCCAACACCCTTCTTACAGGACCATGCCAACACCTTTATGTTCACCTTCCGTCACCTGTCCTTCTAGTGGTGGTAATCCTTAAGCTTTTATCACCTTCATTTCTCAACATAGCACTCTTCCCTCCCAAGTTCAGTAAAACTAAGCAGCATATTGGAAAAGCCCAGTCTTAACAGGCAGTGTTCCTTACCTATGGATACCACTACCTCCCCCTCCCTCATTTCTGCAAAAGATTTGAGGGAGGAGACAAATTTTTTTTTAAATCATAAGTTAGTGAGTTCCCTGTGCATCTACAATAGTCTCTTTAGATAACTCCTTTTCCCCCATTCTATTCAACTTGCTTCATGTCCTCAGAATTTCTTTCTTGTGAGTTTCCCATCTCTTCTGCGGTAAGGGGAAGAGGAAGGGAAAAGGAAATAAACATCTATAAGCCACCTCCTATGTGCCAGGCCCTGTGCTCAATGTTTGTTTTTGTTTTTGTTTTGCTTTTTGGAGGGGTGAAGGTAGGGCAGTTGGGGCTACGTGACTTGCCCAAGGTCACACGGCTAGTTTTTGTGTTAAGTGTCTGAGGCTAGATTTGAACTCAGGTCCTCCTGACTCCAGGGCTGGTGCTCTAGTCAGTGGCTCTATTCACTTAGTTGCCCCTGTGCTCAATGTTTTTTACAGGTGTTATTTCACTCAGTCCTCCCAACCCTTCGAGATAAGTGCTATTATTTATCATCCTTACTTTATAGTTGAGAAAATTGAAACAAACAGAGGCTAAGTAGCTTGCCCAGCCAGGATCACGCAGCTCATTTGAATTTAGGTCTTCCTGACTCCATATTCAGAGATGTGTTTGAGCAGTAACCATTTACACACAGTGCCTTTGCTTTCATTGTGGAGCTCTAAGTTCTGTTGCAGTCAGGTTTGCTTTCTTGCCTGGAATTTGCCTGGCCACAGGACCTCATACAGAAGATTTGACCTTTGCAGTGACAAGTATTGAAATTGATGCAGACACTTGGAAAGAAAAAGAAAGCACTTGACTGAGCTCAGATCAGATAAAAAGTAGGATCCAAATGGGTTTGACCGAACTCAGGAGGGCCCACCCAGTATTGTCCATAAGTTCACCTTGGGTGACTTGAAGCTCAACAGTTAGGTTCTCTTCTTAGGCTCTAGGACCTTTCTTTGGCTTTATGGCATGAATCATGGCTTTTAGCCTCTCTAAATCTCTTCTTTGTTCTGTGGTCCACAAATCTGCAACAGCTTTGAAAAACATTTTATCAGTCTTATTATCTGGTCTGTTGGACTGGAGTATTTATTAGGTGGTATGCTCTTGCCAAGATGACTTTATAAGGCATAACCTGTATTTAAGACTTCTTAGTAAAGAGCCTTCATAGCTAGATCAGTTTTTTTTTGTACATGTAGGTGCTTAATATTTGTTGAATTGAGTTTTTTAGTTAATAACCCTAACCTTTGAGTAGAGAGAGTTGCTGCTAGATAAGAGTTGTGACACCTGGTATATACATAAGGGAAGCTGTAAGATGGCAGTTGTTGCCCACCCTCTACTCCCCACTGTGGAATCATGAGGCAAGTGAGTGAGGATTAAGATTTCTGCATGCCTTGATCAATTTATTTTGGTGACGAATCCTTAAAATCAGGATTTACCCCACCATGTGCTGAAGCAAGTAGTCTGCCAGCCCACAAGTCTGCTGCCCACATTTTTTGCTTCCTTCTCATAGATCCACACTGGATAGCTGAGCTCCTTATTTATAAAAAGCATTTTTCTTTGACTTCTTAGTTTACTCAAATTGTTAATGTGTGCTTCTCCCTCTTCCAGTTATTTTGAATATATTTTATATTTACTTAATTGAGTATATGCCCTTGTAGAATATAAGTTTGGTGAGGACAGGGCCTGGCACATAGTCTTTAATAAATGCTTGTTTAATTGAATGGTAGAAGTGGAAAAAGGGAGTCTGACATTTCTAAAAGCATGTAAGAAAACAATTTTGAATCCTCTTTGATCAGTATACTAAGCTTCATAATTTCTTTGATTTTAGGTAAAATCTAGAAGTGGTTCCTTACATTATTTTTCTCAAGGCTTTATAAAGAGTATTCTTTTCTTGCTTTATCAAATATTTTCTACCAAGTTGTACAGCATATTCATTATTTTTCCTCTCACAATGCTTAGAACCAAATATAGCAAAATTAATAGCAAACAGAACTTGTTGAAGGAAGCTCCCCTAAAAGCCATCTCAGCCCATTTTGAATGCTGTCAGAGTTGAACTTGAAGTATTGAGAACTGAAGTCATTAAACCTGTTTTTAAGAATGTAAAGGCTTTTTCTCCTCCCCAAACCCTCCCCTTCAACACCTCCTTGATCAGATTGAAGAACTGAGAGTGGCCACCATTCTTCTGGGAAGGACTTTGTCTCAGAGCCACAAAAGCTCAGCAGCCTTCCAGTACTCGTAATCTGTTTTTTCACACTTTGGGGGGAGGGTTGAGAAGAGACGGAGAGAAAGCCTTGTGTTTAGGCCACGTCTCTGGAGGAGCCCAATTTGAAACCCTGCAGTGGGGCCTTTGTGCAGTTAGTGCCCCTGGGATTTCATTCTTTTCAAAGCATCTTGTCTGTGGTGCATGTGTATGGAGAAGTGGGGGCTGGGGAAGGGAGGGGGCTGGATTATACAGTTTTGTACCACTTTAAAGCTTCTGGGCTCTTGTCTCCTATGGCTTCCTTTTTCCATGCAGGAGACAGAATGTTAAAATGGAATTACAAAGGGGAAGGACATTACTTTTTGTACTTATGTTATGTGCATATATCCTGCTCTTAGATTCTTAGTGTAAGCAGTTCTCCAAAACTATGCTGGAGCATTCTGGACAGAGTGTAATCTCACAGAAGGATGGGGCCAGCAGCCTATACATTACCTCACTCTAGCCTTTCTCCTCTGTTCATTCCAGCTGTTTAATGGCATGTAGAATTCTCTTTTGCTGTTGTTTTTTGTATGTTGACAGGTTCGTGTTTATTTGACTGAAAACTTGCCCTCCTTTGTGGTTTCAGCTTCACTTGTTTTCACTGAATTGTAGCTTATTTCCAAAGCATTTAAACATGGAATCTTGGGTTTCAAAACTGGCCCTTAAAGGTTTAGAATTGGTTGGTCTTGTTAGGTGAAGATAAACTCAACTGGAAGGGGAAAGCAGGTCTGAAGGATGCAGTCTGGCGAATCAAAGAAACTCAAAGACTGTGACTGTAACTCACTGAATAGAGTTCACCATCCACCCCTAGACTTACTACTTACTTTTTGTCACAGGGGCCTGCCTCTTCTTTAGAGGGAAAATAGTATCTTATGAGTTGGGTAAATATTACATATACATTGTACACAAAGGTAAAGTTTGGCAGATTCCCTGAGAATCTTGCCTTAATTTACAGCTCCACATTCTCCCAAGTAAGAGAATCCTTTTGTTTCCAGGATCTTAGAAATGACTCCAAACCACTTGCCTCAAAGTTCTTAGTTTCCACAATAACAATTCTCCTTGACATCTCCAAACCCTAGAGGCTTTGAAACATGTGGCATTCATGAAAGACATGGTAGGGGAGGAAATCATGATATCAGTTCCAAGTACTCTTTCTTTCTTCTGCACCCCAAAAGAATACAGAGATCAGACCAGGAAGAGGATGCCATCTAGATATTAGAATCTTCTCCTACACAGAACTTCATTTGAGAATTTAGATCATAGATTAAGAGCTAGCAGCAACCTGAACCTTATTGAGAGATTTATTTATTAATTTATTTAACCAGTTTTTAAAATGACTTATAAACTTAAGCAATAATAATGTTAATTAAATGTAAATTAATAATTTTTTTTTAAATTGCTTCAATTGAAAAGTTCTCCCTTTCCTCTATGTCTCTCCCCTTCCATGGTGTTTGTCTGTTCTTCTTTCATATTGTCATAAATAGTATGCATGTGAACTGATCTGCTGGTTCTATCTTCTTCACTTCACATGAATTTACATCTTTTCATACTGGCTTATATTTCTTGTATTTGTCATTCTTAATTGCAGTAAAATATTCTAATATGTTGATACGCCAGCTGTTTCACCATTCTCCAGTTGCTGAAAATTTAAGCTATTTGCAGTCTTTTGTAATTAAAAACAATGCCATTAGGAATATTTTTGAACAGAAAGATCCTTTTTTATAATGTTCTTGGTGTTGTGATGGTGTTTTTAGATCATATAATATGATTATCACTCTTCTAGTTCCAGATTGTTTTCCAAGGAGATTATAGACTCTACCAGCAATATGTAAGTTTATCCGTTTTTCTGCAATCTTAAGTGGACAAATCCACATTCATCACCTTTTTTTCCCCTAAAAGTATCCCCTTAAAATTCTTGCCTATTGATTTTTTCCATAGAAATCTTATTTTGATTTTTTATAGTTTTATAAAAAACAATTTGGTGTCTTGATTGGTGTTACATTAAATTATTAATTCATTTGGGGCAGTATTTTGTTACTTGTGTTGACTCAACTCTTTCTTGAATATTAAATGTTTCTGTAGTTATTTAGATCTACCTTTATTTTTGTCCATGAAATTCTATAGTTATTTTTATAAAGGTCACTGTATGTTGATAGGACAATTCTCAAATGTTATTTAATTATAAATGGGGTATCTTTTTTCTTATCATGTTTTCTTGTTTTTATTTCATATACATTGTACACAAAGGTAAAGTTTGGCAGATTCCCTGAGAATCTTGCCTTAATTTACAGCTCCACATTCTCCCAAGTAAGAGAATGATGATTGTCTTATATTCTACCTTGCTGAACTCCTTTCTGGTTTTTTGTTGTTGTTGCAACTAATAGTTTTTAGATAAACAGTCCTGCCACATACAAATATTTTTTGAATTCTGTATATTTTAATACTCACTAAAATTTTCTTTCTTATCTTATTGTAATTACTAGTGATTCTAATGTGTTAAATAGGAATTTTGAAAGTAACTTGCCTTGTTTCATATCTGTTTTTAGATTGGGACGTTTCTAGTGTTTTTCTGTTTTGTATGTATAATATACCAGGGCTTAGTTTCAAGTAGATAACTAAAGAATATTCCCTCTCTTGTTTCTTTTAATGATTTTTATCATAAATTAATGCTAGATGTTTTCAGAGTCTTTTTCTGTTCTACATTTATTGAAAACTCGTATTTGTTGAATACCTACATGCTTAAAAATAGGTTTTTGTTTTTACATTGCCTAGTGTTCCCTGTGTATTCTTCCTCTCTCATAGAGATCTGTTCTTTATAACAGAGGATTAAAAAGAAAAAGTGGAAAATAATTCAGCAGACTCAGCTAATACATTGAAAAAAATCTAACACATTTGCAGTGTGCCGCATCAAGGGACTTCTATTACCTCTTCAAAGGAGTGGAGGAACTTTTCGTTTCTCCTCTTTAGGGTCAGGCTTGTTCTTGTTGTATTATATTGAAGTTTTCATCTTCTGTTGTTTGTAATTATTTTCCTGTACACTGTTGTAGTTTATGTTGTTTTCTTGTCTCTACTTATTCTACTTTCTAGCATTCATTTATAGAAGTCTTCTTTGTATTCATCATATTGGTCATTTCTTATAACAATATCCCAGTAATCTTATATTAATATTCTAAGGAATATTTACCTATGTTGAGAAGAGTTAATGCTAATGGTTTTATTATAAATTTTGGTCTTTACTGTGGTGAATCACCGTGTACCTGATTGAGAGATAACTCCTGTGTCCATAATATGTCTTTTCCTATCTGTTAAATTATATTCGATTTTATTCTTTATAACATTATTTATATTTGCAATATGCTATCCATGTCTAGTCTTACCAGTTCTCTTTTTGAAGACAGTGTTTATGCTGCTGATGGGTAAGGCTTATGTATGATCTACAAGTCTTTAGCATTTCTCCTTTCTTTCTCCTGAACCGTATTTTCCCATACTGATTACATCAAACTCCAAGACATTACAGAATCTTTTAGGGGAAATCTGTAATCAGTCAGAGGGGTGTAGCTTGTCCATCCACATGGGGAAGGCTCTCTACTAATGAAGACTGTCTACTGCCCATATTTAGATAAATATATGAATGAGCACTCTATAGAGCTTACCCCAACATATGATATAGATAAACAGTGAGCTTGACCCAGAGTGGAAAAGGAAGAGGAAAGCTGGCTGGATTGCTTTTGGAAAGTGGCAAAGCACTTTTACTGACCTTCACACAATAACAGAGTCCTGTTTTTTCTATACAAACTGTTTTTTTTTTTTGCTTTTTTTTGGAGGGGGAAGGCAGGGCAATTGGGGTTAAGTGACTTGCCCAAGGTCACACGGCTAGTAAGTGTTAAGTGTCTCAGACCCAGATTTGAACTCAGGTCCCTCCTGATTGCAAGGCCAGTGCTCTATTCACTGGGCCACCTAACTGCCCCAGTACAAACATTTTATCAGTGTTATTGTATAACAGTAAGACCTGAAACACCGCTGCTTCCAGTGAACTAGAAATGAGCATCACCCAAAGGAATATGGAAAGAGGGATGGTGTGTATGAGCAGGCTACTACTGCATGTAACCAGTGAACTCTAAAGAAGAACAGGAATGAAGGATGCCATCAAAGAATTGTACAACAGAAAGATAAAGTGGACTAGTCATATGTGGAGAGCAAGGAATGATAGGTGGATAACCAGAATACTCCACTAGTACAATTGTAATGTAAGGAGAAAGCAAGGAAGGCCTACAGTACATGGGGTCAACTTCCTGTGTCAAATTTAAGAGTTGAGCAAGGATGGATTGCAGTCTGCATCACTAAAGGACAGTCCCAAATTGATAAGATCACTGATCTATTTGATTTTTTTTTTTTTGTATTTGGACAGACAATGGTAAGGTAGGATCTGAAGTGATTGTCAAAGAGGACATATGATCTGATCAGGAGACAGCATTGTCCTGGACCTTAATCTTTAAATCAACAAGCATTTATCAATTGGAATGTTTACTTTTTGGACCACAACTGTGAATTCATTATAATAGGGAACTCTGAGTGAGGAAATTCCCCCTAACACTACAGATTGCTATCTGTCCTACAACTTACAGTCTTAGACAGTTGTGTAGAGCTTGACTAAAAGAGAGGGAGATAGGTAAATCAGACCCAGTCAGAAGATGGAAAAATGAGTCATCCCGTTCTCCATTTTCATAGCCAGTCACGGACTTATCTCTTAATACAACTACAATACCTACTTCAGAATACCACCAACTAACCCCTTTTCCCAGCTGACTTTCCATGACTGCATTGGGTGTAGGCTCTTAAGTATGAGAAAGATATATCCTAAGTGGAGTTAGGCATCTGAAGTGGCTTGTGTGTCAGACTTCCACACACACAGCCCCCTGTGGCTAGTGAGAAAGCAGGGGCAAAAGCAATTAGTTGATGAGCAGGTGGAGGTCTGGAGAGGAAGTTTAGCCCAGAATGAAGTGAGCCTGATGAAGGCCCCTCTGAAATGGCTAATCTGGATAAGAGAGTCTCCAGTCAGGGCAGTAGGGCTTCAGGGTGGAAAGGCTATTGGTCAGGAAGTTTATAAAGAAATTGTGGCTGAAGATGGCGGCATAGCAGCAGCAACATATTGCAGCTCTCACATAGCTACCCCAAAATACCCATAAAATAGGACTCTAAACCAACCCTAGAACTCCAAAACGCACACAAGGATACTTCCCACTAAAGTCAGCTTGGCTACGAGGAACCATATCAGCACTGCGAACCGAAGCCAGCGTGGCCTGAAGCCGCAGCTGTGCCCCGGGGGCGGCTGGGCAGGAGAAGCAGAGAAAGCTCTCAGGTGAGCGGATTAGGGACAGCTGCGCGTGAGGATTTCGAAAGGGGGAGATAAGCAGTCCGGCCAAAAGGTCTCCAAAGCGGAAAAGCGAAAGGCAGAGGTTTTGCACCCGCCTCTGCTTTGTAGCTTCCCGCCTGCGGCCTGCAGAAAGCAGGGGGACAGAGCGATTGTTTTCAGGCCAGGGCTCTCGCGTTGAGCAGCCTGGATCCGGATCGTCGTCTTGGGCCTCGGTCTTGGAGTCTTCATTATCCAGTCAGCCAGAAGTCTACAGCAGCCGGGAGGACCCCAGCGATTTGGGACAGAGCTTTCCCTTCTGGAAGCAGAGCCCCATAGAGATTAAA
>JAQQSV010006579.1:0-14240 GCA_028646515.1 Pseudochirops corinnae
AAAAAAAAAAAAAAAAAAAAAAAAGAAGCTGCACCATGTACAACTGCTCTATCCCAGTAAACTGTTTTGGCAGACGAGATAAACCAGGTTGAGGCTAATTGAGGGGTCTCAAAGCCATCGGTGAATTGGGGGGAGGGGATGCCTACCCCAAGCACGTGAAGACCTCCCCCAGTTGGAATGGGTAGATGAGAACAATTCCTTCCAATGGCCATGAAGGCGGGTGAAGCAGGTGCTGTGCTGTGCTTAGAGCCTGCTTAGACAGTGAAGATGCCAAGGCCAGTCACTGCATGTTGGGCCATGCCCAGTCATCTTGATTGTGTCCTGCCACTGGACTGTGATGACTGGAATAGAGACTTTGTGCAACTCTGCCTCATTTAAATCCAATCTATGCATGAATCAAAAGGTATCACCCATATCATTTTACCATTATGCCTTTCTCAGAGTCCTGTGGCAACACGCAAGTGATAAGGCCGCAGATGTGGGCTCACTGGGAGCTGTGGTCACAACCCTGCACACAGGCGGCCCAGGCCATAGAGTCATCTTCTCACTGGAAGCAGAAGCAGCATTCAGCAGCCCCTGAGGATCTGAGCAGCCTTTGAAGGGCCACACTGCTCACCTCCTGGTGACCCCATTGTTGGATGCCTATGAAACCTGGACAGTCTACCACCACCATGCCAGGAAACAAAACCACTTCCATGTGAATTGATTTGGGAAGCTTCTGAAGCTCATGTGGCAGGAGAAGGTACCAGTCACTGAGGTCCTTAGTTAACCTAACCTGCCAAGCATTCAGACTCTGACTCCAGGTCCAGTGTTCTCTCTCCTCTGCTTCAGTGTCTTTTCATTGGAACTACTTCAGTTTGCTGCCCCATCCCCACTCAAGGTCTAGGTCTACAACTGAACCCTATATAAGATACATAAAGGGGATATAATAATGATTCCATTGACATAAGGAACTCCCAAAAGAGGAAACTCCCTCCATCAGTGCAGGTTGGCACCTCTCCTTGAAACTTAGAGTCTCAGAGCACTGAGTGACTTGCTCAAGGTCCCATAATTCACTAAGTGCTACCATGTACCCCTCTTAGAAGCCCTTCTGTATCCTCCGGTTATTAGTGACCCCCCAAAATGCTCTGTTCATCTTGTATAAATGTATAAATGTATAAATAAATTTCCTTCTCCTCCCCAGGAGATCATAAGCTGTTTGCCAGAGAGGGCTTCCTTTTTTCTCTGTAGCCAATGTGTCTAACACAGTGTCTGGCACATGCTGTAGTAGGCACTTAAACAAGCTTGATGAGTTTAATTCCCTTTCCTTCTTTTGCTAACTTCAAAGAAAAAGAGAATCTTGAAAGTATATTTATTTATTCTCAGGGAACTTTGTCAACAGACAATATCTTCTTGTCTAAGAGTAACCTCAGGGCCTGATATAGGAAGAGCCCAGAAAAGCCAAAGGAATTTGGGACAAAGAGCCTCAAAAAGCCTTTAAACATTGGCGTCCTGACAGAAAGAAGTCAAAGTTGCAGAAATTATGTTCCATAATTGCTTGAAGCTATTACCTGTGAAGATTTCAGGGGAGAATATTCTCTATCTCCAAGGAATCTCTCTGTGATAGAAGTGAGCAGAGTTCATCATGTCAGACAGGGTGAGAGCAGCTTTCAAGTTGGCTTTGACTCTGTTTCTAGAGAGGAAGAGAGGCTTCTCTGTGGGCTCCCAGTAAGTCTAGAGGTTCGCTTTTGTCCCTCCTCTGCCTCATCCTGTTGTCCACTCATGGATATAGCCAGCACTCAGAATGCAATGACAATCTGCTTATCACTATCTGGTTCAAGTACAAGCAGCAAAGAAGCTAGGGCAGCCAAGTGGTGTCATCGTACACAGAGCACCAGGCCTGGAGTCAGGAAGACCTGAGTTCAAATCTAGCCTCAGATACTTACTAGGTATGTGACCATAAGCACTTAACTGTTTGCCTCAGTTTCCTCATCTGTAAAATGAGCTGGAGAAGGAAGAGGCAAACTACACCAGCATCTTTGCCAAGAAAACCTCGACGGAGACATGACAAGTCAAAAGACTAAAAAGCAAATAAGCAAGATTGAAAAGTAAATGTACCAGTTTGCCAGACAGTGATGAGGCAGGGGAGAGGGATCTAGGCCCAGGGCAAGTCCTGCTTAATCCAGTCAGTAAGCCAGACAGGACTCCAATGGCTCATGATCATATCCAATTTAACATGGCAGTGCCCACGCCTGCAATCAGTCATTGTCCTGCTGGGCACCCACGGCCAGAGTTCACAGCTGTCAAGATTCTACATCCGATTGTTCTTTGTTTCTTCTTTTCATCTAAAAAACAAACCATACTTCTGGTCCTCCTCTCCCTTGTGCATCAGGGGCTATCCCTCAGGGGCTACAACTGGTGATGATGATTGATGATGTAAGGAAAGAGTAGAGTCTGCAACACACCAGGACAGGCAAAAAGAAGGAAGAAAGAAAGAAAAACAACCCGACACCCAGCGACTGGCCAGAAAGATGAGATTATGCGGCTGGCATTCTACTCTCAAACCTCCCTGTCCTTCAGATGACAAACCCCTCAAGCTACAGACCCTCCAAATGTGCTGGAGAATTCAGCAACAACTAGATGGGACACACAGCAACATCACAGATAAAATTGTCCGCCACAACCTCCTTTACCCAACAATGGATGATGACAGGGATGGTATCTCTGATGGCTCTGGCACTGGGACTCCCAGGTGAGGAAATGCCCTCCTCTGATGCATGTATCTCCCCCACCCCATGCTTTTAAGATCCTCTTTGTATATTCTCTCTCTCTCACACACACACACACCCATAAGAATACAAATTCTGGGAGGTCAAGGACTCTCTTTTTATATTTCTATCCCCAGCACTTTACTGTGCCTGGCACGCAGTAGGCATGTAATGCTTTCTTATTCCCTTCTCTCTCCTTTCCTCCCTCTTTTCCTTCCTTTCTTCCTTCCTTCCTATATTCCCTTCTTCAATTTCTTCCTTTCTTCCTTCCTTTCTGCATTTTTTCCTTCTCTCCTTTCTACATTCTCTTTTTCCTTCCCTCCTTTCTCCATTTCTTTCTTCCTCCCTTCCTTCTTACATTCCCTCCCTCTTTCCTTCCCTCCTTCTCTCCTTCTACTTTCTCTTCCTTCCTCCTCTGCAACTTAAAGTCTTAGTGAAATGCCCAGAGTGCTGAGAGATTGAGTGCTTTGCCGGGGGTCACACAGCCAGTATGGGTCAGTGATGGGACTTATACATAGGTCTTCCTTGATCTTGGCCAACTCTATTGCCACTAGCCACACTGCCACTAGCGTTTAAGAACAGTGTTATCAATGGGTGTTGTTATGCTAAATGATCACAATTCCCAAGCTACTTGGAATGAAAGGCTTCCAAAATAAATAGACCTCTGAGACACAAAAAGATGGGATGGATGCACTGAAGTCTGAATCATCCTGAGAATATCATCTGCTCTTGGAATTGTCCCAAGGACATCTTTGGTGACTCAGTACAACATGAGCTCATATCCAATGTTTTTATTCTATTACAACTACAGTTTCTCTACTGTACACTACAACATTAAATATATAAGATTAATCGAAAGGTAACTTGTCCCTGGATCATTTCTATCTAAGCCCCATCAAAAGAAAGATGAGAAGGATAAATTGCTAACAAAGATGATGATGAAAACAACATCTCCTGAGTGACAGTGTGGCTGAGTGGGGAGAGGTTTAGCCTCAAAAGCAGAAGATAAGGTCAAGCCCAGGTTCTGACAAATTCCAGTTGTGTGGCCCTGGACAAGTCACACAACTCTTCACTGCCCCTCTTGAAGGCAAGTCTGGGTCTGGAAGTTTGACACAAGACACCTGGAAAGTCATGTCAGCATTATCCCCAGTTTATAGTGGGAGCCTGAGGCTCTGAGTGGTGGTGACTTGTCCACAAAGGCAGCATGGCCCAGTTTAATTTGGTCCAGCAAAAGCATATTAAATGCCAGGGACTGTGTCTCCGTGGACTGTAGGAAGCACTAGACACAAAGAAAGACAAATGACTTACAGTGTCCCAGCGACGACAATCAGACAAGGTACGGTCAGGTTAAATGGGAGGCGATCAGCAGAGGGAAGCCACCAGCGCTGAGGAGGATCAGGAAAGGCTTCCTGGAGAAGGGAGGGATTGGGCTACAGCCTCACCCTCTGCCCAATGACCTCGAATTTATGTTGTATATCTACTTCTACCTGTATGTGTCCCCTCCTTTGATAGAATAGAAGGTCCTTGAGAGCGGGCAGATTTGATCTAACTTGTATCTTTAGCCCCCAACACGATGGTACATGGCCTCTTACTAAAGACTTACTGCTTGCTTCCTTGATTGCTTGAAGGAGAGAAGTTTGTCTCTATTGACATAACTTTTTATTACCCAAAATATCCAGCTCGGGTTTCTGTATATGCTAAGCATTCAGGAATTTTTTATGGATTGAATAAAAGTGGTGTAGAATACCAATTAATTTTTTAAAAATACATAATAGCATTTCAGAGAAGAATCTCCAGTGGTAGATGAGGAGAGGCTGATTTAAAAAAATCTTCTACTATCATAATTCATATTTCGACTCTGCTCAATTTTAGAGTTTTTTCCCAATATTTTCTTTAGAGCAAATCTCCAGAATCTCTGGCCAAAATAATGGGACCTATGATTGAATTGACATTTTTGTTATACCACTTTTTGCCATTTTTTCAGTCATGTCCAAATCTTTATGACCCCATCTGGGGTTTTCTTGGCTGAGATGCTGGAGTGGTTTGTCTTTTCCTTCTCCAGATCATTTTATAGATGAGGAAACTGAGGTGAACAGAGTTAAGTGACTTGCCCAAGGTCATACAACTAACGACTAAAGCCAGATTTGACTCATGAAGATCATTTTGACAACTAAGCAGAGGACCCTGGAGTGGGGAGAGACCAAGCAGCAGCTACTGTAGCCATCCAGGCATGAGGCGATAAGGGCCTGTGCCATAGTCGTGACTCACTGACCACAAAGATCTGCTTCTAGAAGGAAGTGGAGAGACATGTCTAGTGGGACGCAAAATTCCCACAATTAATGTGCAAGTTGTTCTGTGACAACCACAGAGTTCTTGATATTGAGGTCACTGCATGTTCCAGGGCAACAGATGTAGCCAGGGTTCCCAGGACCATTCCTCCTGGAAGGGCCCTTAGAACAGAGAATCAGAGCCTCTGACACCGCCACCAACACAATTGCATTAAGTCACTGGCCCAGGTCACACAGCCATTGTGAGTCAGAATGTGCATCTTGAGCTCTGGTTCCCCTGACTTGCCAGCCATCTCCTTCTGTCCCCTTCACCTTGCTACCCCCCAAAGGGCGAGCTTCATCCTCATTTCGCCGTTGTGGAGGGTCAGCGCCTTGCTTGGGATGACACAGCTGAATGGTATCATAACTGAAATATAAATGCATTCCTTCTTATTCCAAGGCATCCGCTCTAACACACTACCATCTGTATAAGGAGGATGCCCCCACTTATAGAATGTGTCTGACAGGGAATTCTGCTAATGAGTCTATTTACATAAAGACCAATTTGAACAAAAGGTCTCTCTCACTTTTAGACAAGTAGTGGCCTCTGCCTGAACCTAGCTAACATAATCCCCTCATTTGTCTTTGTCAAATGAGAAGCTTGGAAGCATTGTGAATGGAGCTGGCCTTGGACCCAGGAAGACCTGGCTTCCATGCCTGCCTTGGGCCTAGACTCACTCCACGATCCTGGGCCAGTCTTCTAGGCTCCCAATGCCTGAGCTAGTCCTCAAAGATTGTAATGAAGGTTATGACCCACATTAGCAGGAAGAGTTTCCTGCCCTTGGAGGTCCTGCAATCACTGGTCTACTTGTAAAACTGGTTGTCTATGTTGTGAAACACTCAACACCAGATGACACCATTATTCAAAACCCCTTTGTACATCTGGTTCTGAGGCAAAGAACTCAATTTCTTATTAAAAGCTTTGCTCTGGCTTAGCTACCTGAATGAATGAGTGAGTGAGTGAGTGAGTGAGTGAGTGGATAATGAATGAAAAGATATTTATTAAACACTATGCAGTTCAATGGCATTAAACACAGGGCAAAGCACCATACCCAGTGTTGGGTAAATAACTGTAAAGGAAGACAGTCCCTGCTCTCCAGAAGCTGAGAGAGCTCCATCCAGGTAGCCTGCTCCAAAATAATCTTATCTGGCCTCCCCTGATGTTTTTTTAGAAATGTAAACTCCCCAATATGCATCTTTTCTATCATTTGAACGAAATGATTTTGGTTTCCATGGTCATGGAGGTCATCAGGACCTTGGCACTCAGACCCTCTGGAGCTCACACATAGATAAATACTGGCATATGTTAAACTAGAACCCAGAGCCCCTTCCCTCTAGCTCCATGAGAAGCTGTCTCAAAGAATATTTGTGAATGTGATGGAAATACAGTAAAGTGAGATAAGCAGGAAATGGTAATGGAAAAGGAAAGGAAATTTCTTCCTCCCTGTCTCTGCTTCTGCCCTCCCTTGCCCAACAGAGACCATTGAGATGCGATGGTTTTTGTCTAAATAAGACTCGGAATAACCCACCAAGCAGGGACTGGAGGAAAGTAAAGAAGAACCAATAAGAAAATGAAAATAAAGAGGAAGGAAATTAGGGCTTGGAAAGGACAGATGTGCCAGGGAGCTGAGCGAAGTCCTGGGCAGGAGAGAGCGGAAGCCCAAGGAGCTGGAGAGCTCTCTCCACCCACCAGCCATTCTCTATCCCCCTCGGGCATTCATACAATGCCCATATCCTGCATCCCCTTACCTGGCTCTGTGCCTGCCTCCCCCAAGTCACTTCTTAGGCTTAGCTCCCCTCCAGCCTCCTCTATAGAGCTTCCCCTGGTCCAAGTAGCTGGTGGTACAGTGGACAGAGCTCTGGAGTCAAGAAACCCAAGTTCCAATCCAGCCTCAGACACTGATTAGTTGTGTGACCTTGGGCATTTCACTTAGCCTCTACTTCCTCATCGGTAGAGTGGGAACAACAATAACGCCTACCTCGCAGGGGGGCTGTGGAGCTCGGCTGTGATAACCGCGAGGCGCTCAGCGCGGTACCTGCTCTGCCATTGTCCTCCTAGATGTTGGGCTTCTTGGTCTCTTCAAATTACCTCGTGTTTCCACACCTTCTTGTGCCTTGTGTCTCCTCTCCTTGGAGTGGAAGCTCCCTGAGGAGAAGGACTGCTTAATAGAGGTTTTTGTGACTCCCGAATTTCCTCCCTTCAGCCCTACTCCCAGGCTTCATCTTGGCAGGAAAGTGCTAGTAGGTTCTCATAGGATGTGCCAGTGGGACATAAGCATTTGGAAAGGTCCATAATGCTAGGAAGGCTTCATGTAACAACCCAACGACAGACTCAGGCTACTTTCTGAGATCCAGAGTTATTAAGTATGGGGAGCTGAATCACCCATAGTAGACTGGCCCACTTGGTGACAATGACTTTGGCCATGGTAACATGAGAGAGAGAGAGACAGAGACAGAGACAGAGACAGAGACAGAGACAGAGACAGAGAGAAAGAAAGAGACAGAGACAGAGAGAAAGAAAGAGACATAGAAAGAAAGAGAGACAAAGACAGACAGACAGAGACAGAGAACATTTATTAAATGATTGCCGTGTTCTGGGTGCTAAAAGCAGGGACTGATTCAAGCATAAGGAAGTGAGACACTCCAGGATCCAGAGTAGTTAGGTAATGCCTTGTATAAACCTCTGGGCATGTCAGAAAAATCTGAGTTCAGATTCAGCCTCAGACACCCAACAGCTGTGTGTGCTCAAGTCAGCCCCCCTCTCCCGTTTCCTCATCTATAAAATAGGGTCGATAAGAGCAACTAGCCCATTGGGGTGTTGGGAGGGACAAATGCAGGGATTACAGCTACAAAGTACTTTGCAGACCCTAAAGTGACAGATAAATGGTAGCTGTCATCGTTACCAAAGAGCTCTATTTTAATGAGGAAGAAGCCACCTGAAGAGGCGATGGAAAGGGTGTAGAGGAGTCTATGGGGGCTGGCAGAAGATTGGAGAAAATGCTATAGAGAGCTTGCTCCCAGCAAGATAAGGCTAAAGGCTCCTCTCCCAGAGCTGTGGGGGAGCCCAGAGTGAAGCTCCAGCTTCAGCTGAGATAGTTAGAGATGGATGGAGAATAGACCTAGGCAAGGGGTCAGAACAAATCAAAGTAACAAAATACAAAATAATCCTGGGTCCTCCATGGCCCTCTCCTTCTTCAGCAGGGATAGTGACAGAGGGGAAGGTGTGGAGGCAAAGACTCATAATTTTTCAATTGTTTTTAACTTAGTCATTGGTACCCTCAAAGCAAAATCTCAAAGGGAGACCAATGGGCTTATGGCTTGAAGAGCTGGATTGTGTTCATCTTGATGTTGTCTGTATAAATGAAACTAGCAGAAAGAAGTTGTACCTAAAGGGAAAATGGCTCACAAGCTTTACTTGGAGGGCCAAATACAGGAGTTGGCAGAGCTGCTCTTCTCATTTCTCCAAAAGCAAAGAGAAGCATCATGTCTTGGGTCATGGTGTATCTCCTTCTGCATTGATAAAGCCCACCATAACAGTAATGGCAACTTAAATACCATGATCTGTTCAGAGAGTAGAGAGGTAGGAAAATTCCACAAAGAACTGAGTAGGACTCTGTGGATTAAATCCACAGATACCCTGGCATCAAGCAACAGGTAAGAATGGTGGGAATGATGTTAGAAAATACAGGTCAGGAATAAGGAATAAAAGAGCCAAAGACATGTGCAAGAAGCTCAGACCAATGTGTCAAGACTTTCTTCAAGAAAACCATTGAAAGGTGCTAGCTATGGTGAGTACCCAACAACACTAGGCAAGAATAGGAAACTGATTCTATTTTGACAGATGGGAAATGACTCATTATTGATATAGGACTCATTCCTTAATCAGCTGTCCATGTACATGTGGATCACTGACAATAGAGCAAAGATAAAAATGAGGGCAAAATTAGAAGAAAAAAAGAAACATAATAAAAAGATTTGGCATGAAATTAAAATGATTCCCTCATGATCAATCGACAAATTATTGATGATGAAAATGCACAGAAGCAATCATGTAAATACAAGCTACAATAATGCCAGATAGAAACATAACCAATGTAAATCAATTGCCATAACAAGGAGATCAAAAGAACCTCCAACTCACCTACCAATGTGAGAGAGGAGGTCACAAAAGGCTAGCACCAGTTTCAACAATAAAGTTATTTGGAAAATTTTATGGAGGATGACAGAAAATTATGAACAGTATTGCCTGATACAATGGAGAGCAGCAATGGAGACAACAGCCAGTTTCAAGAAAGCTTGGTGAGAGATCCAAATAAATGTATTCACTCTAAGAGCATTTAAAGATAAAAAATGAAAAAAATAAAAGTGTAAGAAAAAAATGAAAAACATCCACAAAGGTTTTTTATAAGAAATTTTGTTCACCCTTGAGGATAGAAGAGCCACCATGCTTGGGCTACCAGAAAAGCTATTCACTGGGATATCACAGAGGCAGGAAAGGCACTAAAGAGAACAAATATGTGAAAGTGTCTGGATTATGCCAAATATACATAAAGGAGAGCCATACTAGAAGCCACATAGTTGTGAATGTATTAAAAAATCATGTCAAAAGACATCTGAAAAAAGGGGGAGATTATCAAGGCAAAGGGGAAAAGAGCTCAGACCTTATCAATAGCCCTCAAAAAACAACCAAGCAAGATAAGCATGAACAACTAATTCTAGGCAGATAAAAATTTTATAAGAAAAATTGACATAAGCATCATGTGCATCCTAAATGAAGATTAGGGCAGCGCACAGGCAGGTTATTGCAAAAAGTATTCCACGGCAGAGCACATTTTTATCATCACAGACTTGAATGAAGGTGTAGAGGATGCAACATCTCACTGTGCTGATTCGGTTATTCATTATAAAGGGGGGATTTGTCAGGCTCTGCACTGACTCTACCAGTCCCTAAACACTAGTCAGTTCCTAGGACTGTGGCTAGCTCCATCTCCCGTTTAAGGTCCTAGGGTATTTGTCTATTATTAGCTCAAGCCCTCATCCTAGGCTTTCACACCATTCCACTCACTAATGCTTGTTAATATCACTCAAACTGGCAATAAGCAGCCTGGACATTATTTAACCTGTAAAAGCTCATCGATGTTATCGATAACTAGTTAACAATAATTGGCTTTTGTAATTAATTATTTTGCAATTAATTAACTGAGGAGATATAGGAAGGACAATTACAAACACGTCCCAAAGAACTAGGGTACATGCATACATGGAGGTCAGGAGTGGGTAGGACCTATTATGCATGTTCCCAGGACTCAGCTTTCATTGACCATTCCCCAATTACAGTTTCTTTAGAGCAAAACGTTATCCTAAGGCTCTCCTCCAACAAGTATCTCCCTTCCACATGTAAAAATTATATAAAATTTCTTGAATGACTGAACAGCAAAGAAAACTTTCTTTAATGAAACTATGACCATTAATATCAGACTAAGGAAAAAATAAGACGTCTACTACCTACAGTTGCTGTCACTCTCATGGGGAAGCAGAATTCAAATGAAAGGATGGATGGTGCAGTCTTCACGTTGTTCTTCTTTGTTTTCTTGTGACATACATCCAGAGAATGCCAGGAAGGGCCCCTCAGTGTGGCTGGACTCCCTGTGATCAGCTTAGGGGGAAACTTGAATTAGATGTATGGGATGGGTAAGCATAGGATAAGGAGCAGATTGGGAACTACATCATTACAAGGATGGCTCATTCACATTAATGAGATCACAAATCCACTGGAGTACTGGAGTATCATCCCAGCATCTACCTAGCATAATGCTTTGTACATTAACGAATGTGTATTAACAAATATCTGATGGACTGAAAAACACTCACAAGGCACTGCTATAATTACGGCAATCTAAGAGCAGAGAACATGGAGAGGAAAAGCTACATGGTTCTCTGTCTCAATGAGTTTGTGTAATTATAGTCACATAATTATATAATATGCCATTACTATTCAAGTTAAAGTATGAGAAGTGAAGAAGAGCTTCAAATATGTATGACAATTTAGGAAGAAGGAATCATTTCTATGTAAAGAAGGTTTAAGGAAGAGGAAGTCTCTGGGTTGGGGTTGGAAAGCACACATACACACACACACACACACACACACAGGAATTCAACAGGTTATTCAATAAGGAAGCTTTGGAGAGAAATGGAACCAAATGCAAAGGTGATGAAAGAGAGTCAGACAAGGTCAAGTAATAATTAGCCCTTCCTTTTGACTATAATTTGAGTATCTGAAAAGGACTGAATCTAATAGGATGAAACTCATCAGAAATCAGTGTAGTCTTACGCTTGAGCACCAAAAAAAAAAATGAATTCACAATTAAATCATGGGGAAAGTGGCTCTGAAAACTATAGGGGGGTTTTAATGAACCACAAGCTGCATATAAATCAGCTGTGTGATCTGGAAGCCAATGAAGCTAATCTGATATTAGGTTGTATTAAGAGGGGCAGGGTTTTCAGGAATGGATGGGTAAGAGACCTGCTGTGCTCTACACTCATCAGAACATACCTGGAGCACTTTTCTGTCCTAGGTAGCAAGGTTTAAGAGTGTTGATAACCTACAGAGTGTCCAGAAGAGGGCAAGTAAGATGCTGAAAGGTCTTGAGACCATGACATATGAGGAAGGAGTTGAATGTAACACCAAACGTGAGCAGCTTCCAAGGTTCTGATTACAAGCGTAGTAAACTCTCCATTTACTCAGTAATAAATTAAGACAAAACATTCACAGAAGATCAAAATAAAGCATTCACTGTGCATGACTCAATAATTTAATAAGTCCTCAATTCAATCACAAAGTACAAAGTTCTTTTTAACACAAAGTTAAAGTTCTCTTTTAAACAAGGTGCAATCATTCAGTAAATCACAAAGTACAAAGTCAAAATACTCCACTGCTGGGTAGTACATTCATTTAGTCAATCACAAAGTCTTCTTTCTTCTCAACTAGAGATTAGTTTCCGATCATAAACAAAGTACATTCATTTGGTCAGTCACAAAGTGCAAAGGTCAAAAGTTCCCCCCCCCCCAATCACAAACTGAATTACAATATCACCACTCACCACCAAGCACCCTCTCTAGGAGCAGTGGAGAGCACAAAGGCATCCACCCCAGGTCACAACTAGGTTACAATGTTATCACAGCATTCCATACCCAAGGAGAGGTCTTTTCTTCATCTTGACCCGAGGCAAGTTCTCAGCAGTTTCTATACCTGGGAAGACAAAGCTTAACAAAGCCACAATAACATTCATACACATTTCCATTGTCCTCATCAGTTAACTCTCTGCCTGTGAAATCAACCTAGACCCAACAAGGTCTGAGGCCTCCATCAACAAACAAATCTAAGAAAGTAATATGAAAACAGGCAAAATACCAGCACCACAGTCATGCTTCCTCAGTTCTTGGCATCTCCACTGGTCCTCAAAAGTCCTGGGCAGCTCTGGCTGGCAGTTCTGTCACTCAGTATTCTCATTCCAGGCAATTCCCTTCCTCCTGCTCTCTCTCTCTTTCTCTCACTCTTCTTTCTGTCTGTCTGTCTCTCTTTCCCTCCTTCCTTCCCTCCTTTCCTCCATGATGCTGCTCCCAGAAGTTCTTCTGGCCTCTCTCTGATTGGGCTTCTCCCTATACATGGTACCAGCTCCTCCCTGTTCAGCCCCTTCCTGTCAGGTCAACAAGTCCATCCCACAAGGGGATCTTCAAATTCCATTACCATTACATTGGGAATATTTCTCTCAGAGAAGAGAAATCCCAAAGGAGCATGGCCACTGTCTTCAAGTGTTTGAAAGATTGTCATGTGAAGGAGGGATGAGATTGGTTTGACCCTAAAGGGTAGAACCAAGAGCAATGTGTAGAAAAAGTTAAAAGAGGCAGATTTAGGCTTGATGTCAAGAAAACCAAAACCATTAAAGCTAAGGATGGAGCTACCTCAGGACTCAGTGGGTTCCTCTTCCTTGAAGGTCTTCAAGAAGATTCCA
Source organism: Pseudochirops corinnae (assembly GCA_028646515.1). NCBI lineage: Eukaryota > Metazoa > Chordata > Mammalia > Diprotodontia > Pseudocheiridae > Pseudochirops > Pseudochirops corinnae. The sequence goes on from JAQQSV010006579.1 coordinate 13,087, forward strand.
GGCAACCACTTTCAAGGTATGTTCCCAAAGGGATTTGTTTTGTGCATAGCTTGAACCAGAATGACACTGACATCCCTTCCAGCTCTCCACTGTTGTGATTCTGTGAATTGAAGGTTAACAGATTCCCTTCTACAACTGAAAGAGAATCAATTGCCAGTACGTACCTAAGGAGAGAGATCACAGAATCACCATCTCTGGTTTGGGGAGAACTTAGGAACTACATGGTCTAACTTGTATCATTAAAATAATCCCCTTAGTATCATAGTTAGCAAGTGATCCTCCAGTCCCACTTTAAGGACAGACAAATGGACAGACAGAGCAAAGGTGTGGGGAATCCCATTCCCTTGGGAGGCAACCAATTGCACTTATGGAGAGTTCTGATTGCTAGAAAGTTGCTTTGGGTTTTGTCTCTCTGTCTGTCTGTTTGTTTTTCCAGATATAAAGTCTAGGTTTGCCACTCTGAAATTTTCATTCTTTATTCTTGGTTTTCTCCTTTGGGAACTAATAATGACCACCACCATAACAAAAATTTCAACAATAATAATATTAGCAACTGCAACAACAACTACAGTAGCAACAATGAAACACAATAAAAATGAAAACTGGGTTAGGGCTAGCCCCAGGATTATAATGGTATAGGAAACTCCCAGATGAGAAAATTCTCACCACCATTTCAGTTCACCATCTTCTCTGTAAGCTGTAGTCTTAGAAAGTCGGCTAGAGCATTCAGAGGTTAAATGGCTTGCTAACAGTCACACAGCCAGCATATGCAAATCACCAGGTATATAGTAATCACCTACTGTTTGTCAGACATTATGCTAAAAAAGAAGACCTTGCCTTCAAGAAACTAGCATGCTAATAGGAGATGCAACATACAAAAGGCTAGATGTACACAGATGAGAGAGAGAGAGACAAAGAGAGAGACAGAGAGACAGAAAGACAGAGAAAGAGACAGAGACAGAGACAGAGAGAGAGGAGGAGGAGGAGGAGAAGGAGGAAGAAGAAGAGGGAGAAGAAGAGGAAGAAGAAGAAGAAGAAGAAGAAGAAGAAGAAGAAAGAGGAGGAGGAGCAGATGGAGAACAAGGAGGCAGAGGAAGAAGAGAGAAAGAGACAGAGAGAGAATGAGAACAACTTGAATAAAATGGAGGTAATCT